>JACEFZ010002094.1:0-15097 GCA_014155875.1 Cepaea nemoralis
CAGGATCCGTCCATCATCTCATTCATGGATGATATTCTGATTTCCAGTGACAGCTTGGATGACCCACTTACAATCCTTGGAGAGAGTGTTTAATAGACTCAAGGAAGCAGGGCTTACTGCTCGTCAACCAAGTGCATGATTGGTTACCAGACTCTGGAATTTCTAGGTCACACCATCACTCCAGGACACATTGTCCCAGAAGAGAAGAACCTGGAGAAAATCAGAAATGCACCAAGACCAAAAAACGAAGAAGGATGTGCGATCTTTTCTCTCGTTGTGTGGGTTCTACCACAAATTTATCCCACATTTCACTGAACTGGGAGCTCCGTTGACGGAAACCTTGAAAAAGGGATTACCGGATCAAATCATTTGGACACCAGAATGTGAGAATGCCTATAGTCAGTTAAAGGAGGCCTTGGTCAGCAAACCTGTATTACAGCTCCCTGACCTTTCCAAACCATTTGTGTTGAGAACGGATGCGAGTGCGATTGGAATTGGAGCCGCTTTGTTTCAGGAAGGAAAAGACGATGCTTCGGTTTTGAAACCTGTGGCATACGCAAGTAAGAAACTTCTACAGGCGGAGAGGAATTATTCAACCGTCGAGAGAGAGAGTGCTTGTCCCTCGTATGGGCAGTGCAAAAATTTCAGCCATATTTGTATGGAGTTAAGTTTCGGGTTCAGTCGGATCATCAGCCCCTGCTGTTCCTGGCTACTTCTCAGAAGCTCAACGCACGTTTGATGCGGTGGTCGTTGTTACTTCAACCGTATAATTTCACAGTAGAGTACATTCCTGGGAAGGAGAATGTTGGAGCGGATTTCTTGTCAAGACACCCAGCTCCTGAAGAAGAGGAATGAATCATCTGGATTTAACTCATGGTGGAGAAGAGTGAGATGGACTACTCTCTTAAGAGGGGGCCTATGTCACGAGCGCCATGAGTTAACCAGCTAATAATACCGACGTTTGCGTGGCGTATATTTTCTAGGCCACAACAGTCGTACTAACAGAGTAAACACAGCTGCACAGGTTACATCGTGTCAGCCCATAAACACATTTGGTGGTGAGTGAGAAGGAATGGATACATCGAGTTGGCAGTTCATTAACAGTTAGAATCACATATGATTGTCGGCTTAGGATATGGAATGGTTCCGTTTGTCATCTATACTGCCGGACATCAGACGGAAATGGCTGCTGGGATTGTCACCACGGAACAGAAGATTGACAGTTTATCAACAGGTCGGAAGTGCCCGACTAGGGAGAAAACAGTGCATCTGTCAATTCTTGGTTTCCGGCACATCGAGAGGATTGACGGGGTTATTTGCAACTCTTTGTTGTAACTCGACAGAAACTCGCTGGCTTGTTTGAGAATCTAAACTATTACTGACAACTTTGACAGGACTAAAGCCAGGAAAATGGATTCTTGACAAGGGATGATCTGCCACGGTGCCACCTGTGTGGGGGCATAAAGGATAACGTCACGTGGCCAACTTTGGTAGTTTGCCATATAAACCCGAGTTGGGATCAACTAGGGGGGGACTTGAAAAATGCTCTAGTCAGAGTGCCAGGGCACTGCAGTGCTTAGTGGAAATAATATCTACCGTGTGTTAATTAGTGACTTAATTTTGCACGTGCCTATAATGGCAGATGTAGATATGATTGATAGGACTGCAGTAGTGCCATTTAAGGTATAACCTATTATAATATATTCGTTATAATTACTTTAGGCAGTAGCCTTGTTAAACTATAGTGTGATGATTAGCACTGTTAGTGGAAACTAGCTAGAGTAGTGAAGTGATACTTGGCTCTGTTAGCTAAAATAGATTAGTGAAGTGTTGATAAGCTTTACTAGTTGAGAATTGAGTAATGAGGGATAATTGGGATCTTCCCGTAGGTGTCCCTGGTGGGCGGGGTTCCGCATTCTGGTTGCTGATTTTTTCTTTGTCATAGCCTGATTCGGCTCTAGGTGGGTAGCTAATCTGCTCTGTGACTAAGTCTAGTTAGCTAAAGATCATTAAGCAAGGTGATAGGCTTACACTCAGCCGAAGGGATCAGTGACTAGTACTATCACCAGATGTGTTGTTTCTATCCTAGGTTCCCTACCAGATCCAAGGAAACTCTACAAGTTTTGGGAAAGAATTAAAAAACCCATTCTGAAGAACACCAGTTCAAGAGTCAATAAAGTTGCATACAGAAACGTAACTTACGCTAGAAGGAAATTGATTCATCAAAGAGAGTGATGCATACTGATGCACCACACAGCATCAGACAGTAGTAACGAACCGAGAACCGGCTAAGAGTACCTAGTGTTAGTACAGTAACAATTAACATTAGTAATTAGCACTTATGGACTGAATGGTTCGATGTGCAACGAGGATGATCTGTCGACTACTAACTAACTAACTAACTAACTGCGTACACACTACAAAAGACTTGTGCAGTTTGTTAAGGAACGTTAGGAACGGACATTGTGTAGAGTGCAACCGGTCCATGATTAACTGTTAATACCACCGGTGTCTATTTCGGATGTTCATGAAATTGGATTACCAGAGGTCTACAGAGGCAAAGCAGTATCCGTCAAGATGGTTTCGGCAACGGGTGAGAAGTACATGTTCTGACGTACCGTGCTGTGGTCTATCTTTGCTGGGATCAGCTGACTGGGTTGCTGTCTGAGAGTCAGAGTCTACACACTTTATAGAACACGTCACACATTTTCTTCACATACACGTCTCATATACGTTACACTTTTATTTTAATAAATTACTCTTTATTAATTTCTAGAAGCAAGAGTTGTTGAGTATGTTGCGTTGGGGAAGTATGAGAAGGGGGCATAGTACGACAGTGTGAGAGTGATAGGAAAAGGTGTCCATAGGCTGATGGAGTGTGTTGGACGGAAGCTGGTGGATTCTCCAGAATATTGAGAGGAAAAAAAAAAATATTATAATGTGGGTGTCGGATCTCCTCACTCCAGGGACGACACTTTAAAGGAGGACACGACACTTCCCCAAGTCAAGGACGAGAAGTCACCATTTAACCAAACTGAGCAGTGTAGTTGCTGAGCCCGCTACCTCCGAATCAGCACATCGGATGCTCAAGAACGAGCGGTCTTATCCATTCAGCCATACTGACCTCCATCCATGATGTATGTATTTACTTCATTTTTCCAAGGACTTCCATACATAAGTCGTTACTCACCCTGTCTCTTAGCTGCTTGATACCCACGTAGATGTATATGTATTCTCGTATGCGGACACAACACTCCCCCTTGTGGTATATTGATTTACTGTGGGGAAAAACTTGAGGAGTTTTTATATATTTTCGTCTATTATCCCAAGTCCGTGTTTCCCCAATAGTTGGTTGGATTCTGCAGTTGAAGTTTTCTACGGAATGGGGAATCCAGTTCTACGCCAACCTTCTTTACTTCTTAGACATGCATAGTAGGGTACAGTATTACTGTATTTTGCTTCTCTTATGAAATCCAGGTAGAATACGGGCTATGATAGGCTTAATTTATACAAATTATCTGAAAAGCAGACATGTACCTTCGAATATAAATATCACAGAAAATTAATAACAATTAATTCAAAGGAAATAAGAATAAACAGATCGATCCATCAAGAACCCAATATTTAAAACAGATTGGTTATTAATAAAAACAAAACTAAGATAAATATTTGATGATGTATAAAAGAACATGTATGTCTGGACAACATGTATGAATATACTGCTTCTCATACGTCGACCTAGTCTAAAATAGGCGCCAGGAAATGTGGCAAGAAAAGGCGGTCGAGGTTGTATTAAAGACTTTACATACAAGAACAGCTTGATCTATACACATGTGGGGGTAAACCATATGTCAGAGAAGCCTTAAGGCGTGACACGGGCTATGTACTTGCCTATTTTATTTATTTTGCTTATGTCATCTACATATGTTTTCAGAAAGCAGATATTGCTCTTGCTCCATTCCAAATGACTACGGACAGAGCGGAAGTTGTGGATTTCACAAAACCGTTTATGACCAAAGGGACAACCGTTGTGGTGAGACGACCAGAGCCTAAAATATGGATGTTTCAGTTCCTTTCGCCGTTTTCCAACGTAAGTCTGTGGTTGTGGCGAATGCAATCTGTACATCATCAAATGGCATATCCTGGGCATAACTACTCTCTCTCTCTCCTCTCTCTCTCTCTCTCCCCCCCCTCTCTCTCTCTCTCTCTCTCTCTGTGTGTATGTGTGTGTCTCTCTCCTTGTCTCTCTGTCTCTCTCTCTGTCTCTCTGTCTCTCTCTCTGTCTGTCTCTCTACACACACACATACACACACACACATACACACACACACACACATGCACATATTCGCCATGCAGCATGTTCTTTGGTAAAATCGGCTCCATCACATATCACGCCTGTATGATCCTCCACTTCTGTCTATCTTCCTCTTGGTCGACCACAGCCTGACCGCCTTCCACGAAATATGCCTCCAACACTGCTCTTCAAAAAAAAAAACAACAACAACAACCGAAGTGCTCTTAAACATCGCTAATGGGAATATTCTTCAACAAGTGAATCGGTACAATTATCTCGGAACAGTCGTAATATCTAATGGGAGATGCCTTGAAGAGATTAGAACAAGGATCGTCATGGCAAAGGTAGCCTTTTGCAAGATGTAAAACATACTGACCAATTAAAAGATGTCAATATCAAGCTACACAGAGCCTGTACTTTTGTATGGATGTGAAGCGTGGACAATGGCAGTCGTGCTGAAAAACATCTGATGGCTGTGGAAATGTGGTTTCTGAGGAAAATGCAAAGAATACCATGGACAGACATAAAAACCAACGACCAAGTAATACAAGAAAATAAAATTAAATCGTAAACTGAAAAGAGAAATTGAATGTAAACAGTCAACATTTTTGGACATGTTACGAGAAGAAATAATTGGAGAATTGGTGGCAGCTGGCAAGATTAAGGGGAAAGAAAACAAGGGGAAGACAGAGAAGTAAATACCTGGATGGCTTGACCACGTGGCATGATCGAGACAAGAACACTGAGCTGATCCACCATTCTGGTAATCGAGTGAAATGGCGAAGCAAACCGCTTAAGTCGATTTCGGATGTGGCGACATTTTTTGTGAAGAATAATATTGTATATACGTTGTAAATGCATTACTATATGCTTGAACGTTTATATGAGGAATGTATGATAAGAAGAACTATTTCTTGGATCCCAAGTGAGTTCGCCTTAACAGGTCTGCATTGTGTGTGTGTGTGTGTGTGTGTGTGTGTGTGTGTGTGTGTGTGTGTGTGTGTGTATAACAGCTGGCTTTGTTGCGAAGAAGTTACGGACGCAATTCTTAATCCCCCATACCGCGTTCGAAACACAGCTGTGGGCGATTTGGCAGCAGACCGCCTTGCGTTGATTTACATGGAATGGTGTGGGATCCGTTTGTTCAGAAAGCAATGGCAGACTACTGAACGCAAACAAGCCAAATATCACATACAGTTAAAAAATGCTGGGGTTGATTATGACGTCATGTAAAGGATATGCAATTAACTCTGAACGTTATATATCTTCTATTATATTATACATATATATTATACAGCTCCTTGGGCTTATGTGATAGTGAAATGTGTAGTGTAGGTTCATAATTCCCCGACATACTGAGTTGAAGGTTCGAAATCAGCAGCGGGCGATTTGGAAGCAGGTCACTCTGCTTTGTTGTGGATGGTATGGGCGTCGGCCAGTCAGAAAGCAATGGCAAACTGCTGAGCTGAATTGCCTAGTAAAGAACACGCAAGCAAAAAATGATTGGATTTACTGCAACGTCCTGCAACGGACATTCGGCTGAAATTGCTTTTGGTTACAGACACATATTGTCTTTGTGTTAAATATATTGTGTTTATGTTACACACATTGTGTTTATGTATTGTGTCAGGTATTAGTCAGATATGACTGAGCTACCGTATAACAGTAGACGGTACTACCTGCTGGGCGGCGCTTACCAAACCCGACACACCACATTGTGCCAACGGCTTCGGGCGGAAGAGCGCAATTGGGAGGGTACAAGCCTTACCCTGGTGCGAGGAAATGCAACATAAAGACAAAGTGTCATGGCAGGGCAGACCAGGCCCTAAGCCTTGGTTGGCGGCTGGTCTAGGATCGAAGCTCCGACAGGCGGACAATTAAAGCATTGCTTTGCTGATCCGGCAGGTTCTGCAGCTTGTCTTGTTTCAGATGTATTGGTGTTACCTTTCCTCTGGAATGAACTAGGCAGGCCGAGACAGGGATCATGATGCATGGGCAACACATGATCTCTATATTTTAGCCCAGGATTTGTGCTATGGAGAGGCAATAACTCCATCCCTTACAAACTAACGTCTGTCAAGACGGCAAGGTGCCAATGATGATGATGATGATGATGACGATAATGATGATGATGATGATGATGATGAATGATTGTGTTTGTGTTACACATATTGTGTTTGTGTTACACATATTGTGTTTGTGTTACACATGTTGTCTTTATGTTACACATATTGTCTTTATGTTACACATATTGTCTTTATGTCACACATACTGTCTTTATGTTACACATATTGTTTTTATGTTACACATATTGTCTTTATGTCACACATACTGTCTTTATGTTACACATATTGTCTTTATGTTACACATACTGTCTTTATGTTACACATATTGTGTTTGTGTTACATATATTGCCATTGTGTTACACATATTGTCTTTATGTTACACATATTGTCTTTATGTTACACATATTGTGTTTGTGTTACACATATTGTCGTTGTGTTACACATGCTGTCTTTATGTTACACATATTGTGTTTGTGTTACACATATTGTCGTTGTGTTACACATGCTCTCTGAATGCTTTTGGAATTCATCATGACACCTGGGAGACTGCAGCCAGAGACCGAAATTCGTGGCGTGCATCATTACACAAGGGTGCAGTCATGTGTGAGGCAACCAGGACTGCAAGAGCTGTAAAGAAAAGGCAAGACAGAAAAACCACTGCAGGAAATCCTCCTCCAGAAACGTCAAGCATTCTTTGTCCACATTGTCAAAGAACATTTCGAGCCAACATAGGCCTTATCAGCCATCTTAGAACCCACGGCTCCATACTTTCAACCCCACTGGATGAAATGAATGGTCATCATCATTCTTGATGGACAAACAACATGTTACACATATTGTGTTTGTGTTACACATATTGTTTTTATGTCACACATACTGTCTTTATGTTATACATATTGTCTTTATGTTACACATATTGTCTTTATGTTACACATATTGTGTTTGTGTTACACAGATTGTGTTTGTGTTACCCATATTGTCTCTATGTTACATATATTGTCTTTATGTCACACATATAGTCTTTATGTCACACATATTGTTTGTGTTACACATATTGTGTTTATGTTACACATGTTGTGTTTGTGTTACACAGATTGTGTTTATGTTTCACATATTGTGTTTGTGATACACAGATTGTATTTGTGTTACACTGATTGTGTTTGTTTTACACAGACTGTTTGGTGCGCCATTTTCGTGGCTTTCGTAAGTGCCAGCTTGATGTTGTTTGCTGTGAGCCGGGTCAACTCCGACAGAAAGGCTCGGTACACCCACAACCTGCGAGAGAGCTTCTGGTACATCTGGGGCACCCTTCTCCGAGGAAGCCTGTGTGGCAGGTACGTTCTGTTAAGTTTATCTAGTCTGTGTAATTAGAGAAATGAAATCTAAACGTTTTGATTGGCGCTCATATGAGCTGTGGGCGACAACAATGGATATTACACCATGAAAGCTTAAAGCTATAAAGTAAAGTATTAGACCTCTTTTCAGGCCATGTTGAGTATCGGGTACATGGTTCTTGCTTCATATATTTTTCTCGCAACACAGTCCCATCAGTATATTGTCATGCCTCTTGAGCGCGAGTTGTCACCATCAGCTGTTGCACTGATGCCTCGGTCTCACCTGTTTTCCATTCCCGGCACCCCTCGGCACAGTGTGGCTATTACTCTCTGCAAGATTGTCTTCTTTCTTCGCAACTATAGCCCATTCCTTTTGCCGCACTGTCTTACCTATCTTACAGACATGTCTAATCGTCTCTTCTTCCTGTGCCATCCGCCTGTCTTCAACCTGCGTCCCCGGTTGTCATCCAATGCCTTCTACAAAGGGTCTCCTTGTATGATGCAACCCTGCGGTATTTTTCCCCCCGGAGGACCTTGTGTCCGTCATATCTGGACTGCTGTGTAAGTATATGTTGCATGCAATATATGTCCCCTGACATCACAATAAACACTTTAATGGCCTCATTTTACGTACGTTCCAGTTTCTTTATCTGGCTGTGGGATATTGTCAACCATCCTAGTCTATACCTAGTCACCGAAATAATTGATTGTTGGTAAAAGGCGTATGCAAATGTATGTTCCATGTCCGCAGGTTTGTTATACATACATGACTAAATCTATTTTGTGCCCAACTTCTGTAGCCCACACGCCATTTCGTCGCGGATCATTTCCTCTGCCTGGTGGTTCTTCTGCCTGATCCTGTCCTCAGTCTACACGGCCAACCTGGCAGCTTTCCTCACCATCACCATCAGTGACGTCAACATCAATACTGCCCAGGATCTAGCTCTCCAGGTAAGAAGTACTGAATGTTGTCCGTTTCTATGAGTCGCCGTCTATGAATAGCCTCACATGCCAACATAAATTCCTCACATGCCAACATAAACACCTCAGATTCCAACATAAATTCCACACATGCCAACATAAATTCCTCACATGCCAACATAAAGTCCTCACATGCCAACATCAATTCCTCACATGCCAACATCAATTCAGTCAACTCATAAAGGTCATGATAATCCGGTGATGAGTTTTTCTCTGTGAGTTTTAATTTACCGGTAATGAATATGGGTAATCTTTGTTTTCATTAGCTCACTTTAAAATCGAGCGTAGTCCACGTTGGACAGATTTTTGCGTGTGGGTTAGCTTTGCCTAATACAGTAGTTCTCAACCGGTGGGAAATTACCCCCGCCTCCCACTCCCCCGGGGGGGGGGGCGGGGCGGGGTTATGTTTTCCAGGAGGGGGGGGGGGATCAAAGATTATTTTAAGATCGCGTTAATACAAGAACCGATTACTTGATATTGTGTTTCTCTCCATACCTTATAGTTCTGTACTTCTCACCTTTCTGAAATTCGTTTTATAACGTAAGTAGACCTGCAAATAACGTTTTATATGGACATAAAGACTTATTCTAGTATGTGTTATTAAATTTAGCTTCCAGTTTTACGTACACTGTGAGAGGGAGGGGGGAGGGGTGGATTCATAGGGAGGAAATACAAAAGGGTGGGAATGACATTCTGAACATAAGTTGAAGGGGTGCATGGGCCAAAAAAGGTTGAGAACCACTTTCCTAATACCAGCGTCTCTCGCATCAGGCGAGGTACTTGTAATTTACGTTCCCACCTCAAAGACTAGCACATGATGTTAGATAATTCAGTCAAGATGAACTGATATAAGCATTAGCCTACGTCATATTCTTTTCTTCAGGCTTTCATGCACACGCACGCACGCAGGCACGCACGCACACACACTCTCTCTCTCTCTCTCTCTCTCTCTCTCTCTCTCTCTCTCTCTCTCTAGAAGAAATAATAACAATAGTACGAAGCATCGAACCCTCCATCCCCAGGGAGGAAATACAAAAGGGTGGGAATGACATTCTGAATATAAGTTGAAGGGGTGCATGGGCCAAAAAAGGTTGAGAACCACTTTCCTAATACCAGCGTCTCTCGCATCAGGCGAGGTACTTGTAATTTACGTTCCCACCTCAAAGACTAGCACATGATGTTAGATAATTCAGTCAAGATGAACTGATATAAGCATTAGCCTACGTCATATTCTTTTCTTCAGGCTTTCATGCACACGCACGCACGCAGGCACGCACGCACACACCCTCTCTCTCTCTCTCTCTCTCTCTCTCTCTCTCTCTCTCTCTCTCTCTCTCTCTCTCTCTCTCTCTCTCTCTCTCTCTCTCTCTCTCTAGAAGAAATAATAACAATAGTACGAAGCATCGAACCCTCCATCCCCAGGATCACTTCGACTACGGGACCGTGGATGGGTCACAAACAGCCACATTCTTCAACCACACTCGAATGACCTACTACTCCAAGATGTGGGTCTATATGTCCGTCCTCTCACCCAGCTCCATGTGCAAGGACACCGAAGTCGGGTTAGAGTAAGTAGATTTCCATTTGAGACTTTTGTTTATAAACAGGTTAAAAGGTAAGAGGGCTGATATCATTGTATCGGAGTTTATATCATACGGCTCGGCATCTATCCGTAGGGAGGCTTGCCGAATTCGTTCCAAAAAGCACGAAATCCGTAGCTCCAGCGAGGACCCACATAACTCTCCGAAAAAATTGCACTCGTGAACCGAACGACGCAGATCGGTATCGAACCTACAACCTTCGGAGTGCAAACGGTGAAACCATTCGCTACTTTCGACTTTTGGTTGTCTAATGTAGGCAGATGGGTCGAGAGGAGTATGTACCGTGTATGTTTTACGTCTGAACACATGTTTTGCTGTATGGCAGCGAATCTTGGAATGTAAATGAACAAATTAGGAAGAACTTAGAAGCAACGGTGATGTGGTTCCTAAGACAAATGTTGCGAATTCCTTGGACTGCCAGAATAACTAACGACGATTGCTTGAACGAGGCTAATGAAACTAGAACATTGTATACAACAATAAGAAAGAGACAAACAGCTTTCTTTGGTCATGTGGTGAGAAGAGAGGCATTGGAGAACATCGTGACAACTGGAAAGATCGAGAGGAAGAGAGGTAGAGGCCGACCAAGAGAAATGATGCTGAGTGGATTGAGTCGATGGCGTGGAGGAATATCAGCAGCAGAGTTGATCCAGAACACACACACACACACAAACCGAGATATGTGAAGAAGCATGAACGCCTACGCCAGCTGGCATGACACTTGATGATGATGTTGATGATGATGATGACTTTAAAGTGTGTGCAGGTATGATGACGCTCAAGACCATGTATATACCTCAGTGAATTAAAAGACAGAGGCCACAACAAATAGGCTGTTCTATTGATTCTATGACATATTTCGCTGCATCTCCTCGGGTGCATACTGCAGAGTTATATACGAGGATTAAACGACATGGATAGAACCACATTGTCGCTGAAATACACACGACATGAATAGAACCACATTGTCGCTGAATTACATACGACATGAATAGAACCACATTGTCGCTGAAATACATACGACATGAATAGAACCACATTGTCGCTGAATTACATACGACATGAATAGAACCACATTGTCGCTGAAATACATACGACATGAATAGAACCACATTGTCGCTGAAATACATACGACATGAATAGAACCACATTGTCGCTGAATTACATACGACATGAATAGAACCACATTGTCGCTGAAATACATACGACATGAATAGAACCACATTGTCGCTGAATTACATACGACATGAATAGAACCACATTGTCGCTGAAATACATACGACATGAATAGAACCACATTGTCGCTGAAATACATACGACATGAATAGAACCACATTGTCGCTGAATTACATACGACATGAATAGAACCACATTGTCGCTGAAATACATACGACATGAATAGAACCACATTGTCGCTGAATTACATACGACATGAATAGAACCACATTGTCGCTGAAATACATACGACATGAATAGAACCACATTGTCGCTGAAATACATACGACATGAATAGAACCACATTGTCGCTGAATTACATACGACATGAATAGAACCACATTGTCGCTGAATTACATACGACATGAATAGAACCACATTGTCGCTGAAATACATACGACATGAATAGAACCACATTGTCGCTGAATTACATACGACATGGATAGAACCACATTGTCGCTGAAATACATACGACATGAATAGAACCACATTGTCGCTGAAATACATACGACATGGATAGAACCACATTGTCGCTGAATTACACACGATATGAATAGAACCACATTGTCTCTGAAATACATACGACATGGATAGAACCACATTGTCGCTGAATTACATACGATATGAATAGAACCACATTGTCGCTGAAATACATACGACATGGATAGAACCACATTGTCGCTGAATTACATACGATATGAATAGAACCACATTGTCGCTGAAATACATACGACATTGATAGAACCACATTATCGCTGAATTACATACGATATGAATAGAACCACATTGTCGCTGAAATACATACGACATGGATAGAACCACATTGTCGCTGAATTACATACGATATGAATAGAACCACATTGTCGCTGAAATACATACGACATGGATAGAACCACATTGTCGCTGAATTACATACGATATGAATAGAACCACATTGTCGCTGAAATACATACGACATGAATAGAACCACATTGTCGCTGAAATACATACGACATGGATAGAACCACATTGTCGCTGAATTACATACGATATGAATAGAACCACATTGTCGCTGAAATACATACGACATGAATAGAACCACATTGTCGCTGAAATACATACGATATGAATAGAACCACATTGTCGCTGAAATACATACGACATGGATAGAACCACATTGTCGCTGAATTACATACGATATGAATAGAACCACATTGTCGCTGAAATACATACGACATGGATATAACCACATTGTCGCTGAAATACATACGATATGAATAGAACCACATTGACTCTGGAATACATACGACATGAATAGAACCACATTGTCGCTGAATTACATAATACACATAGTTACCTATACTGTCCTAATGTGCAGCATTTATTATCCCCACGGTATTCACAAAGTCGCTATGAGGTATAAGTTGTTTCTGGCTGCACAACTCAGGTTTTAGAATACTAATTGCTGAAATCTCGGCGTATTTGTGTAATCGTTTATTGTTCGTCCAAGACATCGATATGTTTATGTTGACTGACACACAAGTCGATAGGCTTATAGAAATATGAACATGAAGATAAGTTATTAAGCATGTAACAAGTAGGTCGGTCGATAAATAGATATGCATATAGACACAATCACATACATTTAGGTAAGTTAGTTGCGTGTCATTAATCTTAACATCGCAGTCAACCACAACGTTTATCGACTGGTGGTGATTGTTTAGTCACTTTTAAATTCAGTAGTTTCCTATTGCTTTATGTACCACCGACACTCACATCATTCTGAAAATCAACGCAAGTGACCCCCTCTCTTAGCTGACTACGAACCTAATATGCTGAGATTACAAACTGCGTTCACCACCCCTAGCCACAAATGCCGACATGTTTTTGAAGAACAAATCAAAATAACCTCCCTCGTTCTGGAACAATTGAGAATTTTTAACTTAATCACACGTGGCATATGCCTACAGTATTTAACATTCCGAGAGAGATAAAAAAGTAAAGAGCTGAGTCACTATAACGTATTCCACCCGGAATAGCGAAATAGAGATCACTGATATGTCAAGCCAGCTGAGACATCCGTGGATCAAATTACTTGCTACAGGACATGGCTTGAAGTGAAGTACAATCTTTCTTGGTCTGGCCAGGTGGTGGTATTAAGTTTTTTGAAACACGTCGTTTAGCTAGTTAGTTAGTTAGTCATGGTTCCAACATCACGGCAACGGGCCGTCCCCATATTGCTCCTTTCCTGTGCCAGTGAAATACCACACAAAATGCTCCTCACTGCCCCATGTGAACAATGGAATAGACAGGAGTGTCGGCAAGCCAACAGCCCGCACAGGTACACTGTGCATAATGCCGCCTACAGAATGCCAACACAAAAGACCTCCATGAAAAATACAGTTCATCGTCGATGGAAACGGCAGTCACCAGAAAGACTTCATTGACCCGGGTTTTATCCCATATGGTTCGGTCTCTTTCCGCAGGACAACCCGCCAAAACTGCCGCACAAAGCACGAACTTCGTAGCTCCAGTGGACGACTCCCATGAATCTCCTGAAAAAATGCACTTGTGAGACCGAAAAGGCAAACCAGTCAATCCAGCAACAGCCAGCCGCCATCGTTCCGAACATGCAGTTCACACTACAGACAACTGCGGACAGATGTAAAAGCATTCCACGTGAAACTCACAGCTCACAGTGTCGCGCCACGCACTCACTCAGTAGCAGGGCGACGGAACCATATCCTCCTTAGTCGCCTCTTACGACGTGCATGGTAGGCAACAGTGTTACTATTCTTTGCTCCCCCGTATGGGCCCCGGCAACACACGGGCGCTGGTCGTTTAGCTATAAATCTAGATCATGAATTACAAGGAAAATTATGTTTGAGATATCGAGTGCGTTGGTTCCCTTTGTCTGCCGCACCCATATAGTAGATTAAAGATTACAGCTTCGAATCCCTGACTGTCCTTTAAGTTTCCGAACGTCGGAAATATTGTTAAAATACCTAGCAGGTATGCAGGCTATATATATATATAATATATATTATATATATATATATATATATATATATATATATATATATATATATATATACTAGCTGACCTGCCCGGCTTCGCCCATACCCTGGTGGGGAGCATCTCATTTAATTCATATAAGTAGTCATATAAGTTCTCGTTCCCGTTACCAGATGCTGCTGCGCTGATGACTGCTGCTGCTGCTGCTGCTGCTGATGCGCTGCTGCTGCTGATGCTATGTGCTGCGCTGCTGACGCGCTGACTGTGTGAGACTATACTATGACTATGCTGACTGCTACTGCTGCTACTGCTGCTACTGCTGCCCCCCCGCCCCCCCGCCCGCCCGGGGGGCCCTCCTTTCCTTCCTTGTGTCCTGTTCCCCTGCCGTTCCGCCTCCTGTCGTTCCGTCCGTCGTCTGTCGTCTGTCTGTCGTCTGTCTTTTGTCTGTCTGTTGTCTGTCTGTCGTCTGTCTGTCTGTTGTCTGCCCCGGCCCCGGGATTTCCCAGCTTCTGGGGTGGAGCATCTCATTTAATTAATAAGTAGTCCTTAAGTTCCCGTTCCCGCTGTCTATCTGTCTGCCTGACCCCGCCCCGGTTCGCCCAGGGGGGGGCC
>JACEFZ010002095.1:0-27879 GCA_014155875.1 Cepaea nemoralis
GTTGTATACCCATGTGGAAAGGCTTCGGGAGCAAACCCTGAGGACAAATCCGGAGATGGGTCCCTAAGCAGTTCCATGTTGTAAACACAAAATTCTGGAAACTCCTGCGACGGAAACCGATGCCAAGTTGCTTTGGCTACGGGCCTTCCCTTGGTCAACATCGGCGACGTGGAGAGGGGAACTTGCTACTGGGCTACAGCTGGTTCTCCGATTTCCATTGCCCAGGCTTGTGCCCTGAAGAGGTTACTTCAAACACCGCGTAAAGCGGTGACAAAAACACGGAAGCAGGATTTACTGGTTATAATTCTTAATGCTCGATAGGCTTAGAGCAAGGCCCCGGGGGCTACTTCCGCCGGTGGAGAGATCATCGTATCTCACTAGACACTACCGCCCGCCTAAGCTGGGCAGTAACAGTCAATAAGGTGTTTCTCGCCACGGTTCATCTGCTCCTGAGGGTGTGTGGAGCTTAGAGGAATATCCTGACACATGGACCACAGTTTATACACCTAGCAACAAGAAAAAAAACGAAACAACCGGCCCTAAGGTTGGGAACATGGAACGTAAAACCATGAACACTGGCATCTCACACGATCTAAACGAGATTGGGATGCCCGCAAAACGCATTGATAAACAACGAACTACTCAGACTGGTATAGACATTGTCGCCCTGCAAGAGACCAGACTCCAAGAATCTCGAAACATCAAAGAGAGGGACTTCACTTTTTACTGTCATGGCAAGCCGTGCGGGGAGATCGGGGAGCATGGAGTTGGCTCCGCTATCAGAAACAAGGTGCTTAAGTCCATCATACCGCAAGTGATAGCAATGAAAGAATACTGAAGCTCCAACCCAAAACAGAGGCAGGCCCAGTTAGTATTATAGCGTTTACGCCCAACACTAACTGCAGCATCAGAATCTAAAGACAGGTTTTATGACGACCTTATCAAAGAAGTCAGTGAAACACCAGAGAACAACATCTCTTTATCCTGGGGATTTCAATGCCAGGGTTGCTCCGACCACAAACCTTGGCCTTCATGTCTAGGACAGTTTGGCGTTGGGAAGATCAATGACAATGGACAAAGTCTCTTGGAATTCTGCAGCCATCATAATATGTGCGTGACCAACACCTTCTTTGACACAAACCTCAACACAAGGTGTCATGGAGGCACCCCGATCAAAGAATTTGGGGACCAACTCGACCTGGTGCTCACCAAACGCAGCAGTCTCTGCAATGTACGGCTGACTCGTAGCTATCATAGTGCTGACTGCGACACCGACCATTCACTCGTCTCCAGCAAGGTGAAGATAAAGCCCAAAAGAATCTACAGAAGCCGAACAGAAAGAAGACCACGCATTGACACCAGCGGCACCCAAAACCAAGAGAAGGTCAACAAATTCACGCAGGCTCTAGCGGATACTCTGCCTGGCCCCACAAACGGAAATTCCACCGAGAGATGGAGTCATTTTCGCACACCATCTACAATACAGCACTATCAACATTTTGGGAAGAAGCAAACTAAGTCAACCGACTGTTTGAAGCATACTCTGAAGAGATGCTCCCAGTCCTCTAGATAAAGAGACATGCATTCTCGATGTATAAAACATCACCTTCAGAGAAAACACTGCAGGCATTGCGAAAGGCTAGAAATAGAGTACATCAGATGGCAAGAAGATGTGCGAACAGGTACTGGCTACAGCTCTCTGCTCAAATTCAAACTTGTGCAGACACTGGAAATATAAGAGGAATGTACGAGAGTATCAAGCAAGCTGTCGGTCCATGAAAAAACAACAACATAAAATGATGTCCCCTATTACGATCAACAGAGAGGTTTATTATGAAAGATCGAGCGAACAAATGGATCGCTGGGTAGAACACTACTCAGAGCTATACTCAGTGGAGAACAATGTCGGAGAAGAAGCTCTGGAAGCCATTGAATACCAGTCACCATGCATGCCCTGGATAATGAACCGTGTCTCAGAAAATTAGCGAAGCACTAGACACTCTCAAATACGGCAAGGCACCAGGAAAAGATAGTATTCCACCTGAAATTTTAAAATGTAGCAAAGAAAAATCATCCCAGAACTGTATGCAATATTTCAGCTCTGCTGGAAAGAAAATCAGTACCACAAGATATGAAAGGCACACACATTGTTACCTTTATAAAAAAAAAAAAAAAGGTGACAGAAGCGACTGCACAACTTTCGCAGCATTTCCCTACTCAGCATTACAGGCAAGATTTTTGCTCGAGTAATCCTTAAAAGGTTACACATTCTTGCTGAAAGAATCTACGCCGAATCACAGTGCGAATTTAGACCCAACAGGTCCATCATCGATATGATTTTCCCACTCCGGCAGCTCCAAGAGAAGTGCATAGAACAGAGGAAGCCATTTTATATTGCCTTCATCGACCTCACAAAGGCATTTGACCTCGTGAGCAGAAACGCCCTTTTTAAGATACTTGAAAAGATAGGATGTCCACCCACTCTTCTTAGCCCTCGTGAAATAATTTCACGAAAACATGCAGGGGACCATTTTATTTGACGGCTTTCACCCAGTCATTCAGCATCAGCAGTGGAGTAAAGCGGGGCTGCGTGCTTGCTCCTACGCCGTTTGGTATCTTCTTCGCTGTTCTCTTAAGGCAGGCATTTTGGACTGCCACTGAAGGAATATACCTCCATACAAGATCTGATGACAAACTTTTTAACCCATCAAGACTCAAGGTAAAGACCAAAATAAGATCAAGATGCATAAGAGAACTACTTTTTGCAGATGATGCAGCACTGACTACTCATGCAGCAGAAGATCTCCAACAGCTCATAGATCGTTCTGCAGCCGCCTGCAAAGACATTGGCTCACCATCAGCCTAAATAAAACACAGTGATGGAACAAGATGCTGGTGCGTCAATCAAAATGTATAATTACGAATTGAAGGTCGTCCACGAGTTTGTGTATTTGGGGTCGACAATATCAGTTAATATTTCATCAGAGACAGAAATCGACAGACGCATTGGAAAGGCAGCCACAACATTTTTCAGGCAAACTAAGAGAGTTTGGGAGAATACTAGACTAACAGAGCGTACAAAAGTTCAAGTATATAAAGCTTGTGTTGTTAGCACACTACTCTATGGGTCTGAATCCTGGACTCCTGTACTCACGACAGGAAAGAAAGTTGAATTCCTTCCATATGAGATGTTCTGAGACGTATCCTGGGCATATCATGGAAAGACCACATAACAAACAAACATGTGCTTGAAAGAGCAGATATTACCACAGTGCACTCCCTCCTCAAGCAGAGACGCCTCCGGTGGCTGGGCCACGTATCTCGAATGGAGGATGAACGTATTCCCAAAGATTTCGTATACAGAGAACTAGCCACAGGAAAGAGGCCAACTGGAAGACCCCAAATGCGATATAGGGATGTGTGTAAACAAGATATGAAAACCCTTGGCATAGACTCAGACACGTGGGAAAAAGATGCAACAGACAGATGTTCTTGGAGAAGAGATGTACGAAACGGACTGGTGCTCTTTCAGCACAATCTGATCCAACAAACTGATAGGCGGCACAGGCTTAAAACGCAGTCACTTACTGCTGGACCTGCCTCGTCTTACAGATGCGGAAACTGTGACAGAGAATGTCACTCTCCCATTGGACTATACAGTCGCCAGCAGTGCTGCCAGGTACCTACCTCCCCAGCGGCACAACTCTATAGTCCTTCAGGACTAAAAGAGGCCTACTACTATGACTTAAATTGAATGAAGGAATTTATGAACTGTCTGCGTGCTTCTCACTATGTTATTTAACCGTGCTCAGCGTGCTTTTGCTATTACGAAATGTGCATTTGCTAACCTGTGTGCTATTTCATTTGAAAAGTGCAACCGTTGTTATACTTTTGTAGACATTATCTTCTTCTTCTTCTTCTTCTTCTTCTTCTTCTTCTTCTTCTTCTTCTTCTTCTTCTTCTTCTTCTTCTTCTTCTTCTTCTTCTTTCTTCTTCTTCTTCTTCTTCTTCTTCTTCTTCTTTCTTCTTCTTCTTCTTCTTCTTCTTCTTCTTCTTCTTCTCCTCCTCTTCTTCCTCCTCCTCCCCCTCCTCCCCCTTCTTCTTCTTCTTCTTCTTCTTCTTCTTCTTCTTCTTCTTTCTTCTTCTTCTTCTTCTTCTTCTTCTTCTTCTTTCTCCTCCTCCTCTACTAATTCTTCAGTTGTTGCTGTTGTTCCTTCTTCCTCTACTTCAACATCACCCCCTTCTCACTCCTCGTCCTCCAATTCATACGTCTTCTTCGTTCGACACAATTAGAACGTAACTGCGAATTGTATGTTTACATCGAAGCTGATATATTTGCCCTCTTCGCGGACACATCCGACTCTTCCCAACCTTGTTCACCTAAAGACCAGAAAGCTGGAGACAGACTAGGCACACATAAAGCTTCTGGCGTCTCCGTTAGAATGTCTATTCAATTCTCCATCTTCTTTTGTTCGCTTGAAATTTGTCAATAACAGCAATATTGTCTCTCGTATGACCTTCACTCTCTTTTTAAGTCACTCGGTGACTAATTAGTTTATTGTTCCTTCGGTGTAAGCAGCTTATTGTCTCGGTTCCCAGTGTGAATACGTGTGCATTACGTTCCTGTTTGTTTTATTTTCGCCGAGAAACTTTTAGTCAACGTCATCAAGAGACATAAATAAAACAAGATGGATAAAGAGAGACACATAGAGTGATGGAGAGAGAGAGAGAGAGAGAGAGAGAGAGAGAGAGAGAGAGAGAGAGAGAGAGAGAGAGGGATAGTAGAACCATTAAACATGTCGTACATAAGAGTTATATAATGATATCAGCATCAAGTACACATATATATATATATTTATGAACAGCCAAACAATATCCAATCCAATCCTATTTTTGGCACGAATACTCCATTTCAGCCTTCGAGTTTTCGTCTTGGCTATAATTGGGGTATTTATGGTGTAACTAGTAGTTTGTCTTTCGCACATTGAGCTGCTTGTTGTCAGCTTCCCGGCTTCTGATGGGTTGGTTGCGTTAGTTACTTTCTTGATGTGGTTTTTCATGTTTGGACAGAGTAGCGCACTTGTTATGGCCTGGAGTAATTGTGATTCCACCCCGTCATATGGTGCTGTTTCCTTCGGGGAGCTTTACCAGTTGTCGTTTCTTCTGGTGTTCCTCCATTTCCCCGTCTTGGTTTGTCTTCGAATTTTCTCGGTGTTCTACAGTTTGATCTTTGGTGTGGAGCAATATCGGTTCTCGGACCATTGTTTTCGGTTTGGTCAGCCGTTTTCATCCAGTTCTACTTCTTCATCTGTTGCTTCTTCTGTTGTCTGATCTTTGCATTTTCTGGTTCGGATGTTCTTGGTCTATCTTTGCGTCGTATGTGTCTTCTCAGATTGTCTGCTACGAGGACAGATTGTCCATTGCGGATATATTCCCCTCATCCCCAGCCACATTTCTTCGCCGCTGTCGCAGTGGAATTCTCTCTCCTCTTCTCTTACTTCTTCTTCTGTCTGGGACTTTGCATCTTCTGCTTCTGGGTTTCGGTCTTGGACTTGAGTAGTTCTATATGTGCTCTTTCTTCTTGTATCTGTTTGAGAGTTTCTTCTGTCTTTTCTCTTTCTTCTTGGACTTTTGATAGAGTTTCGTCTGTTTCAGCCTTTATAGTAACCATTCGAACTGCATCCTGCTAAATCTTCTGCTGAACTTGCCTCAATTCGTCCAGGATGCGCTGAACGGCTGTTATCTGTGTTTCTTGTGTCTTGTCTCTTTCTTCCTCCATGCTTTGGAACTTTGATAGGAGGGCCTTCCAGTTGTGCTTTGTCACTTTTTGTGAGTCGGTTGGTCACCTTGTACTGCTTTCTATGGTGCAATGGTGTTGTAGATGCGTGTGTTACCAGTGAATGTTCGTCGCATAATGACATACAGATAGTTTCTACAAGCAACAAAAACCACCACAAAACCTGTAGAACGCACACCGTCTATCTACCCCATCGATGTGCATGTCAGCAAAGGTTCCAGGCCTTAAGTGTAGACTCTCCAGCAGCAGACTTGGAATCACAGAGCTCAGTCGTTACCACTACTGGATATCAACAACCAACGCACGCAAGATATAATAAACAAAAACACAAGAAAGACGACAGTGACCAGTGGCAACAACAGACCAAGCGGACACGCCAGCAGCGTGAAATAACCATAGATCATAGTGCAACACATGTCGTCATTGGAGACTCCCTGCTGAAGGGAATCTATAGTGATCGCATGTCTTCTTCTGACAGCGAATCAACTTCAATCTACCCTGTACCAGGCGCTGACATTGACAGGCTGACCGCTACACTGCGACGATTCCAAGTGAACGACCGAATTAGGAGAGCAACAGTCCATATTGGTGTTAATGACATAATGGATAATAAAATCATCAGCACCTCACAACTAGCTACATTGGAGGTGCTGTTGCGCAATAGATTTCCGAAATCATCTTTAGTTTATTTCATCCATCATTCCACCATGTTACGGGTTCCAGCGTCGTACTGCCGATGTTGCTAATCTAACGTTATATAAATTCTGTAAAAATAATAGCATGAATTTCATAAATAACACCCCTTACTTTACGTCACCGTCCGGAGCTCCTAAGAAAAAACTATACAGGGATCAAATACATTGTTCCAAGCTAGGAAGTAGCTTCCTAGAGAAGAACATAAAATATCCCGAACGTGCACACCAACCAGCACCAGTTACAGGAGTAAACCGAACTTCACCTCCGGCAACAGCCATCTCACTGTGTTCAGAAAACACTCCTTCTCTTCCCACACCACCCTTGCCTGTACCCCAGGAACACAATGTTGTGAATAGCAACCCAAGCTCCAATCCAAATGTTGCTAAATATGATACTTTGTTTCCTACCTTGCCCGTAAAACAGTCTCCCTCTATGATGTCAAAGGGGACACCGTTAAACAATGGTGCTGTACCGTCGATGCCTGCTTCCAATGTAGGCACTTCCAGTGACACTCATAGCAATCCCTCGCTGGACGGTAATCTACAACCCTATGAGTGGAACCGTCAACTTCAGCAGCTAATGCGATACAATCCTGCAGCCCTGCACCAAGCATTCATGATATCACTCCAGCAAAGACATTTTCCTGCCCCCTCTAACAGCCTTAACTATTTCTAAATAAAGTTTCAAAATCCCTGCAATTTGTATACCACAAGCGACATCTTCCTTTTAGTTTGTAATGTTCGCTAATCACGATCAGTGGCTCAGCAAAAATGGTCTATATATAGGCCATCTCAACATCTTTCATCTGCTCAACAAATTACCTGAGCTCTCGGTAATACTGTCCAAACAGTTCCATGTGTTTGGAATCACAGAAAGTCGTCTTAACGACAAAATAACCGACTCCGAAATCTCACTTAAGGGGTTTAAAGTAATTCGGAAAGATGCAAATCAAAAATTAGAGACAGGTATTGCTGTATACATTTCCAATTCTCTCAACTGGTCCCGTAGAAGTGATCTCGAGACAGTAGAGATAGAATGTGTTTGGTTAGAGGTGAAGCCAGCCAGCCAACAGCCGTTTCTCATTGGATACCTATATAGGAACCCTTGTGCCGGGTACAGTTGGTATGATTGCTTCACTACAATGATGGATAGAGTGTTTACAGCAGGTAGAGAAGTTATGATACTAGGTGACTTCAACATAGATAATAGTAAATCCAACCAGACATGGGACGATATCATTCTTTCTTACAATTTCAAACAACTAATAAACCGTCCCACAAGGGTTACTGACACATCCTCAACTATAATTGATCATATATATGTTACTTGTCCAGATAATATTATTGAATGTTCTGTTCCTGTTTGTACAGTTAGTGACCACTACCCGGTATGTTGTACATGGTCAAGAATTGGGTTCAAACCTCTTAAACATAAACATGTAAGTATCAAATTTAGGAATTATAAAGCATTCAACCAAGATTTATTTTTGCAAGACTTAAGAAAAGCAGCCCTTGATCACGTTTACCAACTTCCTGACCCGGACGATGCATTAGCTTTCTGGACGAAGACAGTCTACAATGTGTTCGATAAACACGTGCCAATCAAAGAAGTTCGAGTCAAAAATCAACATAAATCCCCATGGGTCACTAGAGAAGTGCTGGAAATCATGAGAGAGCGAGATACAGCACACAAAAATAAAGACTTCATCAATTACCGCAGACTAAGGAATAAAGTTAAATATGAAATTCGTAGGATAAAAAAAGATCATTTTAAAAATTTGATTGTAGATAATTCAAACAGTACAAATATATGGAAGGCTATTAACTTGCTAACCAATAAGAAACGCCCTACAGAATCAGCAATACCAAATTCTATAACATGCGATGAATTCAGTTGGTTCTTTCAATCAGAAATAGAGAATCTAAAGTCTTCAATACCAGACTCATCGTGTAATTTAAGTTCACTGGCATCATTCTGTGAGGAGAAGTGCGCTAGAAATATTCCCGCTGAGATTCCTTTAATGTCTGTTGCAGACGTTTATAAATATCTCTTGAACCTCAAATCAACAAACTCACACGGCCTAGATGGTATCAGTAATAGAATTCTTCGTTGTGCTGCACCAGTCATTAGTGAGTCCTTAACGTTCATTTATAACCAGTGCCTGGCCAAAAACTACTTTCCATCTGCATTTAAAATTGCTAAAGTGTTTCCGCTTATTAAAAATGGCTCAATCGATAATAGCGTTTTGGGTAATTATAGACCTATTTCCTTACTATCGTCGCTATCAAAACCACTAGAAAAACACATTCATAAAATAACGTTACACCATTTAATTAACAATGATCTAATAATTAACAGTCAATCTGGGCTTCGACCTAAATATTCTTGCCATAGTGCTCTAACAAAAATGACCGATAACTGGCACTTAAACATCAACAACGGTAGAATTTGTGGAGCGGTGTTTGTAGACTTTAAAAAAGCTTTTGATATGGTAGATCACGATATTTTAATTAGAAAACTAAAGCAAATGAAGACAAGCACCAACATGGTGAACATAATTACGTCATTTCTATCCGACAGGCAACAAGTCGTGTCCTTCAACAACTGTCTATCAAGACCCACACAGCTTAATATTGGTGTGCCTCAGGGCTCAATACTAGGTCCGCTGCTTTTTGCAGTTTATATTAATGATCTTCCTTTATATATCAATACAACTTGTGATCTATTCGCAGACGACTGTACTATATATACTAGTCAAGAAAACCGTAGTGAATTAGAGAATTCTTTACAAAAGGAACTTGATAATCTTACTAGATGGAGCAATGAAAACCGCATGCAAATTAACATCGACAAAACCAAATCCATGCTAATAACGACCAGACAAAAACTACAGACACTAGCCATAACTGGATCACCGCTCGAACTCCGCATGGGCACGTTACCTATAGTTAATGTGACTGAACATAAAACACTAGGGCTTTTAATAGACAGCCATTTGAACTGGAGCTCTCATGTTCATGCTCTTACCAAGAAAATAGCACAAAAAGTTTACCAACTTGCTAAAATTCAGCACTTCCTGGACGAAAGCACACGAAAAATATTCTATACATGCTATATCCAATCACATCTCGATTACTGTTCCACAGTTTGGGATGGTTGCCCTAAATCTAATTTAAAACGACTATGTTCTCTACAAAACCGCGCTATTCGTCTGGTTTCTGACATAAAGCACGTTGAAAGTAATAATTTGTACAGTCATCTAAGACTTCTACCACTACAAAAGCGCTTCCTTTTCAACAAAGCCAAATTAGTGAATAAAATTATATCTCAAAATACCCCAGAGTATCTTCTGCCGCTGATTCAATCTAATGCAATGAACAGCAAGCGCCTAAATTTGTTACATGTCTCAAAGCCTAGATTGGACCTATACAAAACATGTTTCGCCTATTCTGGTGCTCACTTATGGAATGATCTGCCTCCAGATCTGAAAACTCCAATGAGTCCCTACACATTTAACCGAAAACTCTTTCAATACTTAATCCATACCGACTATATGCCACCATAATTCATTTACTGGTATAATTGTTCAGTATAATTGTTCATTATAATTGTTTAACTATAATTGTTCACTATATATGTGTGTGCGTGTGGGAGCGAGAGAGAGAGAGAGAGAGAGAGAGAGAGAGAGAGAGAGAGAGAGAGAGAGAGAAAGAGAGAGAGAGAGAAAGAGAGAAAGAGAGAGAAAGTGGGTGTCAGTGAGAGGGAGAGAGTGAATGCGTGTGTGCGCACGTGCATGCGTGTGTGTGGAGAGAGTGATTGAGCGAGAAATGGTGGGGGAATGTGTCAGTGCATGCATTCGTACGTGTATGTGTGAGAGTGAGTGAGGGAGTGTATGCGTGCGTGCATGCGTTCATGTGCATGCGTTCATGTGTATGTATGTGTGAGAGAGTGTGATTGAGAGAGTGAGTGTGTGTGTGTGTGTGAAGGATTGTGTGTTAGAGAGTGAGACAGTGGGAGAGTTGATGTGTTAGTGTGTGTGTGTGTGTGAGCGCGCGCATGCGTGTGAGTGTGTGTATATGAAAGAATACAGAGAGAGAGAGAGAGAGAGAGAGAGAGAGAGAGAGAGAGAGAGAGAGAGAGAGAGAGAGAGAGCTGAGCAGATGCATGTCATGTAACACGCATGTTATGTAACACGCGAATCCATATGTTTGTGTATTCTCATCTGTCATATTATCAGTTAAATACCATTTGATTTTATCATGCATAATATAAACTCATGTTCATTACTGTAGTTTGAGTCAGTGAGTGTGAATGAGAGACAGAACGAGTGAGCGTGAGAGTGAATGAGTGAGCGGGAGAGTGAATGAGTGAGCGGGAGAGTGAATGAGTGAACGGGAAAGTGAATGAGTGAGCGGGAGAGCGAATGAGTGAGCGTGAGAGTGAATGAGCGGGAGAGTGAATGCGTGAGAGTGAATGAATGAGCGGAAGAGTGAATGTGTGAGCGTGAGAGTGAATGTGTGTGTGTGTGTGTGTGTGTGAGAGAGAGAGAGAGAGAGAGAGAGAGAGAGAGAGAGAGAGAGAGAGAGAGAGAGAGAGAGAGAGAGAGAGAGAGAGAGCATCACTATTTTTACGTCACATACATTTTATGTACACATTTTTCTCCATGTTTAACATTTTTATGAGACTGCTCATGACAAGTGTCAGTGTATGTGTGTGAGTAAAGTGTGGGAGTTTGTTCATACTAGTTTCAATACTAACGTGAGACATTTTGTATGTGTCTAGATGTGAGGAAGTGTGAGTGTATGTGGAGGATGTGTGTGAGTGTGGGGATATGTGTGGGTGGGGGGTGTGTGGGTGGGGGTATGCATTTGGATGGGTTGGGGTGTGTGGGTTTTGGTGGGTAGTGGTATTTGTGGGTGTTGGTGGGATGTGTGGATGGATGTGTGGGGGTGAAAGTAGGGGTGTTGGAATGGGTGTGGGGGATGTGTGTATGGGTGGAGGATATGTGTATGGGACGGATGCAGGGGATGTGTGTTTATGTGGGTGGAGATGTGTGGATGGTTTGAGGAAGTATGTGTGGGAGGCGGGGTTGTGTGGGTAGGGGATTGTGTTGGGTGGATTTGGGATGGAAGGGCGGGTGGGGAGAAGTGTATGGTGTGTGGGTTTGAGATATGTGTGCGGTGTGTTGGTGGGGGATGTGTGAATGATGTGTGGGTGGAGGGTATGTTTGTGGTGGTATGGGTGGAGGATAGTGTGTGGTGTGGGGGATGTGTGTGATGGGTGCGGGGAATGTGCGTATGGGTGGGGTATATGTGTGGGTGAGCAGGGGATTGTGGTGGTTGGGGGAAGTATGTGGGGGAGTGTGGGTGGGAGATGTGTGTGTGTGGGTGGGGGTGTGTGAGTGGCTTAGGGATGTGTAGGTGGGTGAGGGAGTTGTATGTGTCGGGGTGGGATGTGTGAGTGGGTGGAGGATGTGTGTGGGGGTAGGGGTATTGTGATCGAGAGATGTTTGGTTGGGAGTGGGTGGGTGGGGGTGTGTGGGTGCGTAGTGGAGGATGTATGCGTGAGTGAGTGTGTGTTGGTGGACGGGTAGGGAATGCGTGTGTGGGTGGGGAGAGGTGTGTGGTGTGTTGGTTGGTGATATTGTGTGGGTGAGGTATGTGTGTGTGGGTGGGGGATTTTTGTGGTGTGTGAGTAGGGGTATGTGGGGTGGATGGGTAAGGGTATCTGTGTGGGTGTGGGTGGGAATATTGTGTGGTATCTGGGTGGGGGATATGTGTGTGGTGTGTAAGTGGGGATGTGTTGGTGAGGGATATGTGTGTGTGTGGTGCGTGGGTTGGGAATAGTGCGTGCTAGGAGGTGTATGTGATGTGCGGGTGGGGGATTGTGTGGTGGGGGATTAGGTTAAGGCATGTGTGGGTGGGTGGAAGTTGTATGTGTGGGTGGTGGGGTGTGTGTGAGTGGATTGGGGATGTATGGGTGGTTAGGGAGATGTGTGTGTGTGTGTGGGGGGGGGGGGGTAGGGACATGTCAGTTGGTGGGGATGTGTGTGTATGGTTTGGGGATGTGTGAGTGGATGTGCGATGTGTGGGTTGGTGGGGGATTGTGTGATGTGGGTGGGGAATATGTTGTCGATGGAGATGTGGCTGGGGGATGGGTGGTTTGAGGTGTGGGTGGGGAGAGGATGTGTGGGGTAGGATGTGTATGTGGATGGGCGTGGGATGTGTGGGTTGGTGGGGGAATGTTTGTGGGTGGCGAGTGTGTTTTGGTTGGGGGATCAGGTGAGGGCAGTGTGTGTGGATGGGGGATGTGCGGGAGGGGGATGGGTCGGTTGGTGGGGTATGTATGTGTCCCTTGGTGTTCGTGTGTGTCGGTAGGTGGGGGTGTGTATGTGTCCCTTGGTGCGCGTGTGTGTGGGTAGGTGAGGGTGTTGTGTGGGTGGGGTGATGTATGAATAGGTGGGAGATGGGCTTCATAACATGGTAATTAGCCTTGTTTATGTTTACAACATTCATTTCACAATGTTTATTTTTCTTCCTATGTAAATGTATAATGCTCTTGATGAACGAAAGATGAGTGATTGGAAGGGCCGAATGTAAGACGGGCCTGCGCGCCCAATTTGTGACCCTAATAAAGTTGATTTGATTTGATTTGATAATAATAGTTTTTTAACATGTGATTCCATGTGCTAAATTGATTATCTTAGGAATGGTGTTTACATGAAATACATCTTATAATAATAAAGACAAAGAATAAAGCTACTAAGGGTGATAACAGCAATGCTAAAAAACACAATGATAAAATTAGTTTTGATAATGATCACATTTTCCAAACATGCGGTTCCATTTGCTAAAATGATTTTCTTAGAAATGGTGTTAAATTATGGCAGGTACATAAATTAACAATTGCATCCTGCACTGTACAACAATATAGTAGGTGTAAAGAGGAGTTGGTTATCTTTGTTTCCTCCTTGCTTATTTTTTTTTTTTTTTTTTTTTTTAAATACATATACTTGCAACATGCAATGTTCAATAATAGTAGAAGTAATAGGAGTTGGTTTTCTTGTTCTCCTTGCTTATTTTTTTTTGTTTGTCTTTCTTGTAAGGGTTCATTCATTTTTTTCCCTTCCTCTTTTTTTTTTTTTTAACTTTTTGTAAAAAGTAAACAAGCATCAACATTTGCACAAAATTTTTTACAATCTTTACATTTTTGTTTCCCTTGCCATCCTCTCACCAATTTGTTCCAACCCACCAATGCCTTAATCACCACTATCTCAATGATGGTAAAGGCAGGATACTTTTTTGAACCAAACCGGTGTGGGTATCAGCAAAGGCAACAACAAATATGAGCGAGGGGAGGGGGGCACATGGGAAAGGGGTTTTGTTTTATTACTAATGATGACAATAATAATGATGACAAGAAGAGACATACTGAGGGTAATAACAGCCAATATAAAAACCAGCAATGGTAATAATAGTTATGAAAATGATAAACTTTTTACAAATTGTGATTCCATTTGCTAAGATGATTTTCTTTGGAATGGTGTCAACATAGCATAGCAGGTACATACAACTGTAAAACTGCAGTTTTTAATAATAGTTGGAGTAAAAGGAGTTCCCCCCCCCCCCCCTCATTTCCCCAAGCATTTGTTTTTACAAAAATCTTTACCATATCATTGGTTTGGTAAACATATGTGAGTTTGTATTCATTCATTCAACACTCACTCACATGATTCAAAGGGGGTGACAAGGAGAAAGGGAAATCTTTACATTTTTGTTTACTTTGCCACACTCTCATCAATCGGTTCCACTCCACCAATGCCTCATGCCCACTCTTAATGATGGTACAGGCAGGATACATGTTTGAACCGACCAGTGGGGGTGTTAGCAAAGGCAACAAAACCATACGCAAAGGGGGCACTAGGGGAGATGAAGTTGTAAATTAATAAAGATGATAATAAGGATAATAAGGTAAATACTGAATACAAGGAAAAGGGGAAGTCTTTGATGTCATTTTTTATAAGTGTGTAGTCGCCATACTTTAGTGAGAAACATAGGGAACATATTTTGAGCATCTTAAAACGGCACTGTAGACATAAATTAGTATAACACACTCATTTGTGGCTACAATAAACCGCTTTACGGCGCTCGAAAGAATGCATACACGTAAATTAGAAACGCATACACATGTTAGTAAGTTAAATACACTTTAGTTTAATAGAAAACACACAACCAACGAGAAATACGAACACATAAACTTGCATACACCATTACTTTCAAAGAACGATAACTACTCCAACAGGGGACACAATAAAGTCTCTAAAACCTTGATGTAACACTTAAATATTCCGTCACAAGCGGAAGCTAAAAGGTGAAGAGTAGCACATATAGCATGTATACGAGTTGGGGCGATTATTATATGAGAGCATGAACATTTAGTGTCCATGTGTTGCACTCATAATAGAGGCAAGTTGTTAGGGATTGTTATTTTTGGACAATCTGAGGACAGGCCATATGGCATTGGATCCGGACCTCACAATTCTCAGAAATATAATGACAGGTTATAGCCAACTGTACTAGTGTGATGAGCTACTCAATTAGCCAAGTGAAGTGATACAACAGTGTGACGAAGGAAAGGAGAGATCTTGTCCTATCCCCATAAGAGAAGTAGAGAACTCACGAAGTCTTTGACAAAATTAGACAGCCAATTTTTGTAAGATTACTTGTGTTAACCCCCACAACTTAAAAGTTTGTAACACAACAGAGGAGGAATGAGAGCCTGTCAAAGACTTAGGAGACAGCTCTAAGCTAAAGAGAGCTAAAATAGAGCTTAGGAAGAGGGCAAGTGACGTAACAGAATAGGAGACCAGACAGAAGAGACACCAACGTTATAAATAGCTATAACGTGACACACTTGTATCAACAAGAAGGGCAACTAGTGCAGATGAGCTGGGGTTACCCCAGAGACTGGGAAACCCACTGCACGAGGTCAGACCAAGTAACTCTGGTCAGCACAGCCAGTGCCCAGCACGTAAACTAACGAACGCACGCTGAGCTAATTGCTTGTGGCTGAACACGCCACGCTCAGCGAGCTCAGACAGAGACCGGACGGCGTAGGAATCAGACGTGTATTCCGCTAGGGATACTTTGTAGTTGTTAAGGACAGTATAATAGTTATAATAGTTTAGCTTAGCTTCAGTGGTTATAATATTGATATCATCTCCTCATTCCATCTTATCGTCATCACATCCTATAATGTTTAATACCGTTGTGGTATTCCGCTCGTGGAGCTATTGTATGATCAGCTCCGAATAAAAATGTATCCTTTTGCAAACAATACGAGTGTCACTTTCGTGTAGTGCAAAAGAAGGTGTGACAAAACGGCTTTCATCTGTCTCGGGTCGTTTGGTTACCGCACTATTTGACGTGTCATTAGGGACTTTCCCAGCTATAAATAGACTGAGGAAAGCCGCTAGGTATTTTCCATCTAGAATCATCTCGAATAACCGGTGTTTGAATGAACCGGGGTTGCTGGGTGCTGCATTGAATTCCCGTGCAGAGAGAAATCTAGAAATTCTAGGGAGAAATGAATGTTTCCCGTGAAAGTGTTTTTCCCCAAGAAGCACTCACTTCTCATGCGCAGGAATTGGCACGAGGGGAGAAAGGTGGCTAGAGTGTTCACTTCGTACATTCTGAAGAGAGAAGACGCTGGCCGGTTTGAGCCATTTTGTTTGCGTCTAATAACCACCATATATCGGCTGACTGTTGGCTTAAGGAGGCTGATGTGCCCTTAAACAGTTCTGAAGCTGGCTGGAGTCTGGTTCATGAATCCAGGAGTTGCCTGTTGAGGAACCAGTCAACTAGATTTGTCGTTGGCCGGAAACCACTTCGTATGCTACAGCGAAGGGTTGAACCATATACTTACCTCGCCTGACTTAACCACACCATATGCCAGGGTGACCCATTATGTATGAAGGTGCATCCAGAGATTCAAGTGCCCTGACGGTGCACGTGTGGGACACGATGGTTTGTTGTTGAGTTTATACTTGTGAAGATATAGTATTTCAGAAGGAGCTTTCAGTAAATTGAGCAATCATGCTCTATGACAGGAGACACCTGACCGTATACAAATGCGGTGGTTCTGCCTAAAAGCGGACAAATGTTTATTCCTACACTTAGGAGGTTCCTACGACAGTTTGAGTGGAAGGTCATGATGAGACCTACACCAGCTTCCGTATAAGAGACCCAAAGAAAGTGATAAGGTGTCAAGGGACTAGGGAATCTAGTTCAACCTGAATATTTTCTCCAAAAGAAATATGTATCAGATTCTACTATTATATTGAAACCGTGTGCAGACTTTGAACTATGTTACATTATCTGATTCGCCGAGCAGTGAACTGTGTTATCAGTAAGGGACCATTGAATTGGTCAAAGAACTGAATCGAAACCCAGTGTTACTGTGCTATCAGTTAGGGACCATTGGATTGGTCATGAACATAGACAAAACTCAGTGCTACTGTGTTTGAAGTGTGAGACCGTTAAATTGGTCAGTGACAGATTCATCACTCATGAGTAATGTGCGACAGATCGACCATTAGATTGGTCATAGGTTATTGACATTCATTAAGTTTAGATTAGTTGGAGGTAAATCCAGGAGGATGGTAGTCCAGCTAGTGATTACAGATACCGGTGCAGTACTTTATTCGCAGTGACTTAGTACGGTATGAGGAAGATGCAATTGGTCCAGTCGAGTAAGGTCCAGCAGTAACTCTATTGTTGTTGATCCACGCTTGGGAGACGGAGTGGTCACCAAGGTCCAAGTCATCTCACTGGAAGGAGGCCGGGTGAGTGGCGGACCGACTGGACGGGACATCTGCATCCACTCTACTTCTCAACTTAATGATGACCACAAGATCTCTGATTCTGTCTCTACCCTATCTACTATTTATGTAAATAGATTTCTCTCTCAGGATATTCATTTCAGTTCTATATTCTCAGGGGTAGAATACAGTTGATATATGTTGACTGGCTCTTTGTATACTTAATGAATGTGGTCTCGGACGATGCCTAAGTGTTCATTGTTCCACAGGAGTAGGTAGTTAGTGGGGGTCTAGAATCTGGAGGGGCTTGTAGACTTATATAACTAATTTGAGATCAACCACAGGGGAAAATTGTGTATCGGCCTGTCCAACCCCTGGGGCTAGAATACACGGGAGTGGTCGAGACACCTAGGGGGTGGTTCACTCTCACTACCCAAGGCGAACTCGTTACAGAAGGGAATCCTTGTATGCCTGTCGCAAATGAGTTGCTGACAGATATCTTTGAAATACGATTAACCAAATCATTTGGGCAACCGAAAAGCAACGATACCGGGAGAGCGTCTTTATCAAAGAATATTGTTAGCATGTTGATGTGGAAGGATCAAAGGACGGAATAGGAGCAGGGATGATTGAGGGGGACGGAAAAACCCAGTGACGTAGGACAGGAAATTTATATGTGGACAGAGACAGTTAAACTCAGTGGTGAGTTGGACTTAACAACGGTTGGAGTGGGAATGTATTTCAGTGCCGTATAGAAAATATATCACAGAGTTTAGGTTGTGTAAAAATAACCAACCCTGTCCCTTCATGGGAATTAAACTGATATAAGTCTAGGCAGGAAATAAAATTCAATAAGGTGATTATACAGATGTAGCTTAGAAAGCTAGCATAGGGATTTGCGTGTGTAAACGTAGTATAAAGAGTAGACAGCATTCGGCTGAAGAGTGATTTAAGTTGTGTAGAGTAAGGTGTCTGTACAGTCAGAAGGATAAGTCTATACTAGGATTTATGTGCTTTGCTTTAGCGTTTCTTTCTTTAACCTTGTATAGGGTAAAGTGCGGACTATTCTGTCTTATATGAGAGTATAACTCTAGTAGGATCTAGGGAGATTACTTTCTGAATATAGCCTATTCTCTACATTCACATATCATAGGTCGGAGTTGCGTTTCTTTCACAAGCTGTTGTTTTACTCCACAGGTTCCCTGAACTTGACATGGAAAGTGGTTACCAATCTGAACAGAAGTAATTGGTCAGAATAGGATGAAGTAATCAATGATATGAAGCTGTGAACCACGTTCAACACTAATGTCAGTTTATTGTGAATAAAAATGACCAACGAAACTAACTGCATCACTCTAAGTGAGATGATCAATGAAGTGATAAACTGCAGTGGAAAGACTATATATGCTTAAATCGGTGTTTATCTTCTTTAATACCTGGAATATATTACCGACCGTTATATCGGGTGAGAAGAACTAAATGACCCTAAGTAAGTGAAGAAAACATTGATGATCGGATATTCAGTGAACGATAATACCTTTCCATTGAACGGATTTACACCTGTGATGTGACTGGAAAAAAAACAACTTACAAACATAATCCGCGGATACTATATTATTTACGAGTTTCCAGAACAGAGTGGGAAGAAAAATCATCAGCAGTCAGAGAAAGACACAGCCCTTGGTGAGATATTTCCTGTTATGTGAATGGTTACGTTGAACGGCTGTATGGTGATGCCAAACTCTGATGCTGATCCGATACTAGATTCTGACACCCCTTTAAGATAGATCACATCACACATATTCACACACCTACATGGCACACTCAACTGACACTTTTCTGCAATACATGTTTTATCATTTTGTTCGAAACCTGTGTTAGTGGCGGTATGTGCTGAAGGAACGTGAAAGGGGGTAGTGTATGTTAGAGAGAGAGAGAGAGAGAGAGAGAGAGAGAGAGAGAGAGAGAGAGAGAGAGAGAGAGAGAGAGAGAGAGAGAGAGAGAGAGAGAGAGAGAGAGAGAGTTAGTGATTGACAGACTTTAAAATAAAAGGGGGGTATGTAGACAAAGGTCCACCAGCAGAAGAAAACCTAGACAAGGATAATTAACAGGTGTGCTTGTTGGTTCCACTTTCCCCCCAGGGACGACAAGATACACTGACGTCAGGATACTAATCTAGTCCGCGCTATTAAATATTGATAAAAGTTAGATAAAAGTTACTGGAAAAATGTGAGGGCCATGTGTTGAAAGAGGAAGAGGATTATTAGAGAAAGGATGAATTGAATTTTATGCAACCGAGAGCAGTCATCAACCTACTGGAATCGCCCGACACAGATTAAGGTCTGAGCAGATCGCAGACCTTAATCCACGTGCACACCAACTGGGATATTTTGCTACAAATATTCAGAAGAATTGCAGGCCCTAAACATTACAGCATCAGCATAATGTCAATGGCAACAGTTTGTATTCCATAGTGATGAATTTTCAATTCCGCAAGCCCTCAGCGGTGACAAACAACTGTATTGAAAAGAACAAAACACACACACACACACACACACACACACACACACACACACACACACACACACACACACACACACACACACACACACACACACACACTAAACGCATTGAATACCAACAGAAGAGTAATATTGCGGTGGAAACTGACATATTGTGGCATAACAAGAAACGTGAGAGCAAACACGTTGTCAAATTAGTGGACAACACACGTGCATACGAATCAATCTATAAACTTCAATGAAAAGAGGACCAACATCTTGGTCGTTAAGAAGAAAGCCCACTACAAAGACACTGACAACTATTTTCATAGTGCAAAACAGGTAATCATGTTCCGTCTCTGAACGGTAAACAGCAGATAAGACAATCTTTCACGAAGACTCAAAGCGGGTCTGTCACCCATGTGTAAGTGTGAACAAACTACACAGACAGCTGAACAGATCCTTAGAAATGGAAACATGATGACTAAATTGCGGTATCATTTCTGGTCACTCCATACGCACATTAACGCACAGCTATTTGGAAGCTTTCACGAACTTAATATAAAAAAAGCTGACACGAATACTTGCGTACACATTATTAACCAGCAGCTGAAGAAACAAGAAGGAAATGAAAAATAAGGTAAGAAATATATTCCTTCTACTTTCTAATTTACACATTATTTACCCCATGCCTCTGTAAATTATCTGTCTTTACTAATATTACACATTGCACCCCTCTCGGGATTCTCCGTGGTGAAGTGGTCAAGCCGTCTGACTTGGGCTCCAAAGGTTGTATGTTCGATTCCGGGCCGCGTCCTTCATTTCACGAGTGCATTTTTTCGGAGACTCCCGAGGGTCGTCGCTGGAGGTACGGAGTTCGCGCTTTGTGCGACGCTTAATGCGCTGCGGAAAGAAACTGAGCCATATGGGATAAAAACCCAGTGCAATGCAGCCGACCCTGTCTATTTTAAGCTACTTCTTTCATTGCACCCACTCCCATACGCCTTGTGTGTCATCTGAATTGGCGGGCTTTCATTACTGTAAGCATAAATTTGTTAGCGAGAAATCACTAGTTTTTCAGCAAAACATCAAAGAAATGTCACCGCTTTCGATGATTTAATTTGTTTTTGGACCTATCAAAGACATATTCCTTGGGTGGGGGAATATATAAGACGGCTGGAAAAATTTCATAACGATGCAACAGACAGTTTTCAAATTAATTGATCGTGAATGAAGGCATTCTTTTCGGGACATACTATAGGCAAGTGTTACGTTCAGTAGTCTGCCATTGCTTTCTGAGCGACTGGCTCACATACCACCGTAAATTACCAGCGCGGTGCAATCCGCTGCTGAATCTCGCGCAGCTGTTTTCCCCACGTGGATATACGAGGTTACGAACAACGTCGTTAATACCTTGGCCAGGGAGATCGGACTGTACTGTAGGGTGTAGACAATCCATGACTGTACCGTAGGGTATACTCAACCCATGACTGTACCGTTGGATATGCACAATCTATGACTGTACCGTAGGATATACTCAGTCCATGATTGTACCGTGGGATATACACAACCCATGACTGTACCTTAGGATATACACAATCTATGACACCGTATCGTAGGCATACATAATCTGTTGATCTGTACCGTAGATATATACACCATTAGGTATACATTGTCCATAAATATGTACCATACGGTATTATACAACATGCTTATATGTTAAGAACCGCTGCCCGAAAACATCTAATTATCACTAGTTCTAAATTAAACTATATGCCAGCATAAAATGTAAATATCACAACAGTTACAGCCACCTCTTCTCTGATGCTTAGATTCTGAGAGGGAGGGAGAGAGAGAGAGAGAGAGAGAGAGAGAGAGAGAGAGAGAGAGAGAGAGAGAGAGAGAGAGAGAGAGAGAGGGCAGCTACCTGGCACCCCCGTGACATGGCTGCATGCAAGGGTGGGTGGCTGGGTGGTTTGCATTGATAGATCCCAGATCTTGATAATAGAGCTCTGCTGAATGTATTCAGTTGGCTAATACAGTCACGTGACTGCCATTAGAGTTCTGCTGAATGTATTCACTCAGCTAATACAGCCACGTGACTGTCGTTTATATGTTCACATTCTTGCTTGAGTTGTGCTCCCCGTGTCTCCTAGAGAGTGGTATCGCTCCATGTGTCTCATAGACTGTTGTATCGCTACTCGTGTCTCCTAAAATGTCGTATCGCTACTTGTGTCTCCTAGAGTGTCCTATCGCTAATAGTGTCTCTTAGAGTGGTGTATCATCCAGCGTGTCTCCTAGAGTGTTGTATCATTCCCTCATGTCTCCTAGAGATTTGTATCGCTACTCGTGTTCTTAGAGTGTTGTATCGCCCCTCATGTCTCCTAAAGTATTGTATCACTCCCCACATGTGTCATAGAGTTTTGTATCGCTTCTGGTTTCTCCTAGAGTGTTGTATCGCTCCGTGTGTTTCCTATCGTGTTGTATTGCTACTCGTGTCTCCTAGAGTGTTGTATCGCTACTCATGTCTTCTTGAGTGTTGTATTGCTCCGTGTGTCTTCTGTAGTGTTGTATCGCTGCTCGTGTCTCCTAGAGTGTTGTATCGCTCCGTGTGTTTCCTAGCGTGTTGTATCGCTTCTGCTGTCTCCTAGAGTGCTGTATTGTTATGTGTGTTTCCTAGAGTGTGTTATCGCTCCGTGTGATTCCTAGAGTATTTTATTGCTACTCACGCCTCCTAGAGTGCTGTATCGCTTCTGCTGTCTCCTAGAGTGTTGTGTCGCTACTCGAGGATCTTTTTAGGTGGGGGATGTGTGGGTGGGTGGGGAGATGTGTGGGTGGGTGAGAGATGTGTGGGCGGGGATGTGTATGAGGACTGCATGTGGGGATGTGTGTGTGTGTGGGGAATGTGTTTATGGGTGGAGTTTTGTGTGGGAGGGGAGATGTGTGAGAGGTGGGGAAGGTGTGGGATGTGCAGGTGGATGATGGATGTATGTGAGGATGGGGGATGTGTGTTTAGCTGGGTGGTAGGGGTGTGTGTATGTGGGTGGGAGGGTAGATGAGAGATGCATGTGTTGATGGGCGGGTGGGTAATGTGTGGGTGTGAGTGGTTGATGGATGAGTACGTGAGTAGGTGGATGTGTGTGAGAGATAAGTGTATGGTTGGGGGATGTGTGTGTTTGTGGGAAGATGTGTGTGAGCGGCGGATGTGTGTGAGTGGGGTATATATGGGTGGTGGGAGGTGTGTTTTTTGTGTTTATGGGTGGAGGATATGTGTGGGCAGGTGGGGAGATGTGTTTGTGGGTGGGGATGTGTGTATTGGTGGGTGATGTGTAATTGAGAGGTGGCGGATATTGGGTGGGTGAGTGGGTATAGGTTGGCTGATGTGTGTGTGGGTGGGTGGGGAAAATTGTGAGTGTGAGGGTGCGGGATGTATGTGTGGATAGGTGCGGGATGTGTGGGTTGACGGGAGTATGTGTGTGGTTTTGTGATGTGTGTTTTGCTGGGTGGTTGCGGATGTGTGGTGGAGAATATGTGGGTGGGTGTGTGCGTGTCGATTATGGGATGGGTGGGGGATGTATGTGTGGGTGGGGAAATGTGTGTGGGTGGGGGATCAGTAGGTGGGTGGCGGCATGTATGTTTGCCTGAGTCTGTGTGAGTGCGTGGAGGTATGTGTGGGTGGCTGCGGGGTGTGAGGGTGGATGGGGGTTGTGTCTCACAACATTGCAATATGCACTGTTTATGTTTACACCTTTCATTTGGCAATGTTTTTGTTTTTTTCATGTGATTGTACCATGCGTAATATGCATTGTTTATGCTTACAAAATCCATTTGACAATGTTTTTTTCCCCTATGTAAATGTAACATGCACATTTGATGAATGAAAGATGAGTGATCGAAAGGGCCGAATATAAGACGGGCCTGCGTGCCCAATTTGTTACCCTTTTAAAATAAAGTTTGTTCGTTCTTTCGTTCGTTCGTTCCGTGATTGTTGTATTGCTCCTTGTGTCGTCTGTACTTTTGTATCGCTACTCGTGTCTCCCAGAGTGTTGTATCACTTCTGCTGTCCCCTAGAGCGTTGTATGGCTACTCATGTCTCCTTGATTGTTGTATCGCTCCGTGTGTCGTCTATAGTTTTGTATCGCTACTCGTGTCTCCTATCGTGTTGTATCGCTTTTGCTGTCTCCCAGAATGTTGAATCGCTCCGTGTGTCTCCTAGAGTGTTGTATTGCTCCGTATGTTTCCTAGCGTGTAGTATCGCTTCTGTTGTCTCCTAGAGTGTTGTATGTCTGTGTGTTTCCTAGAGTGTGTTATCGCTAAGTGTGTTTCCTAGAGTGGTGTATTGCTACTCGCGTCTCTCTAGAGTGTTGTATCGCTACTCATGTCTCCATGTGTGATAGTATCACTCCGTGTGTCTCCTACAGTGTTGTATTGCTACTCGTGTCTCCTAGAGTGTCGTATCGCTTCTGCTGTCTCTGAGAGTGTTGTATCGCTCCGTGTGTCTTCTAGAGTGTTATATCGCTCTGTGTGTTTCCTAGAGTGTTGTGTCGCTTCTGCTGTTTCCTAGATTGACACATTGCTCTGTTCTCTCTCTCTCTCTCTCTCTCTCTCTCTCTCTCTCTCTCTCTCTCTCTCTCTCTCTCATCTCCCCCCCCCCCCCCCCCCCCCCCCCGAGTTCCGCATCGCTCCATTGTCTTTCCTAGAGTGTTGTATTGCTACTCGGGTCTCTTAGAGTTTTGTATCGCTCTGTGTTTCCTGGAGTGTTGTATCGCTACTAGTGTCTCCTAAAGTGTTGTATCGCTCTATTTGTCGCCTATGAATACAATTTGGTGGAACTGCGGTAAAGTAATACAAAGTAATGCAGCTTTACAGAACAGAATTAGCAAACATACAGTACGTTGCGGCGACCGTGCTTTTCAGATGACATTCGTGTTAGTATATTCTGAGATAAGTAGCTCGTGGTTTGTTTCTGTGAGGTGTTCCATCATGGTTTGTTTCTGTGAGGTGTTCCATCATGGTTTGTTTCTGTGAGGTGTTCCATCATGGTTTGTTTCTGTGAGGTGCTCCATCGTGGTTTGTTTCTGTGAGGTGCTTCATCATGGTTTGTTTCTGTGAGGTGCTTCATCATGGTTTGTTTCTGTGAGGTGCTTCATCATGGTTTGTTTCTGTGAGGTGCTTCATCATGGTTTGTTTCTGTGAGGTGCTTCATCATGGTTTGTTTCTGTGAGGTGCTTCATCATGGTTTGTTTCTGTGAGGTGCTTCATCATGGTTTGTGTCTGTGAGGTGCTCCATCGTGGTTTGTTTCTGTGAGGTGCTCCATCGTGGTTTGTTTCTGTGAGGTGCTCCATCATGGTTTGTGTCTGTGAGGTGCTCCATCGGGGTTTGTTTCTGTGAGGTGTTCCATCGTGGTTTGTTTCTGTGAGGTGCTCCATCGTGGTTTGTTTCTGTGAGGTGCTCCATCGTGGTTTGTTTCTGTGAGGTGCTCCATCGGGGTTTGTTTCTGTGAGGTGCTCCATCGTGGTTTGTTTCTGTGAGGTGCTCCATCGTGGTTTGTTTCTGTGAGGTGCTCCATCATGGTTTGTTTCTGTGAGGTGCTCCATCGTGGTTTGTTTCTGTGAGGTGCTCCATCGTGGTTTGTTTCTGTGAGGTGCTCCATCGTGGTTTGTTTCTGTGAGGTGCTCCATCGGTGTTTGTTTCTGTGAGGTGCTCCATCGGTGTTTGTTTCTGTGAGGTGCTCCATCGTGGTTTGTTTCTGTGAGGTGCTCCATCGGGGTTTGATTCTGTGAGGTGCTCCATCATGGTTTGTTTCTGTGAGGTGCTCCATCGTGGTTTGTTTCTGTGAGGTGCTCCATCGGGGTTTGTTTCTGTGAGGTGCTCCATCGTGGTTTGTTTCTGTGAGGTGCTCCATCGGGGTTTGTTTCTGTGAGGTGCTCCATCGTGGTTTGTTTCTGTGAGGTGCTCCATCGTGGTTTGTTTCTGTGAGGTGCTCCATCGGGGTTTGTTTCTGTGAGGTGCTCCATCATGGTTTGTTTCTGTGAGGTGCTCCATCGGGGTTTGTTTCTGTGAGGTGCTCCATCATGGTTTGTTTCTGTGAGGTGCTCCATCGGGGTTTGTTTCTGTGAGGTGCTCCATCATGGTTTGTTTCTGTGAGGTGCTCCATCGGGGTTTGTTTCTGTGAGGTGCTCCATCGGGTTTGTTTCTGTGAGGTGCTCCATCATGGTTTGTTTCTGTGAGGTGCTCCATCGGGTTTGTTTCTGTGAGGTGCTCCATCGGGGTTTGTTTCTGTGAGGTGCTCCATCGTGGTTTGTTTCTGTGAGGTGCTCCATCGTGGTTTGTTTCTGTGAGGTGCTCCATCGGTGTTTGTTTCTGTGAGGTGCTCCATCATGGTTTGTTTCTGTGAGGTGCTCCATCGGGGTTTGTTTCTGTGAGGTGCTCCATCGGGGTTTGTTTCTGTGAGGTGCTCCATCGTGGTTTGTTTCTGTGAGGTGCTCCATCGGGGTTTGTTTCTGTGAGGTGCTCCATCGGGGTTTGTTTCTGTGAGGTGCTCCATCGGTGTTTGTTTCTGTGAGGTGCTCCATCGGGGTTTGTTTCTGTGAGGTGCTCCATCGTGGTTTGTTTCTGTGAGGTGCTCCATCGGTGTTTGTTTCTGTGAGGTGCTCCATCGGGGTTTGTTTCTGTGAGGTGCTCCATCGTGGTTTGTTTCTGTGAGGTGCTCCTGTGACAAAACGCGATTATCGGGTTTGCGTCGTCAAGATCCCGCACTTTTTGGGCGCGCATCGGGACTTTCCCATCTAAGAAAAACTGGGGGAAGCCGATGAAACTTACGATCTAAAATATTCTCGAAACACCGAATTCGAGTAACCCGTGATGCGGGGTATCGCTCTAAATTCTCGTGCGGGAGATCTAGAAACTCTAGGCTGGGAATGACGTTTTCCCGGAAGTATTTTTTTCTCTAGAAGCACCGCTTCTCGTGCGCATTGATTTGGGGCACAAAGCGGGTCGGTGGCTAAATCAGTCTTCACTTACTGTGGGTTCCCCACAGAATAGACAAAGGCCGTTTTAGCCGTTTTTTTTGTGGTCTCCCCTCAACCATTATTCGGCTGACTGTAAGATCAAAGGGAATATAAAACCCTTGAAACGTTCGGAGCTGTCTGGAGGGGCTTGGGTTTTCCCCCTACAGGTAGTTAAATTTTTTAATTCATTTAACTTTGTACGTGGGGTTTCAAAAGCCATTGTTCTAACCCCCATTACCTATGCGGATGTCCTTGCATATAATTAGCAAACCGATCGTAACGCAGTTGATTGGGGAATCGTGGGTTTTTTTACCGTGTGCTCGCGAAACAGCTGATAGAACGCCCCTATTGTGTTTAAGCGATTTGGGGTTTCCCAAAATGTTTTACCATATTTTGACAATCGTTACATCTATTGGTTTCTGTGTTAGAATAAAAACCCAGTTATTTTTGCCGATGGACACTTAGATTATGTCAGGGCCCGTTGGGTGAAGCCAGAAGAATGTTTTGAAGACCAGGTAATTTGGTAGGTGGAGATTCAGGGGAAAAAGGGCTTAGTTTTCTAAATAAAGGAAGAACTTAGTTTCTGTGCCACCATAAGGGTGTAACTTTGTTAATAAATTAATGGTGAATTCATTTGGGGGGAACAGCGGATTTCTTTTGGACAGGTAAATGGCTTTGGGGGCTATATTTTATAATATATAGTAGGGGGGGACCATTGTGTGCATATATATTAGGCCTGGCCCGTGATACTTCCTGGAGGGAATTTCCCAACGCCGAATAGGTCTTTGTGAGATTTAAAACCCCGCGGGCCGTCGCGATATAAATGTGCGTTTTTGAAAACTGGTTTTGGCTAGGCCTTTTTTTTCCCCACTGGTGCCAGTGCGAGGAATGCTCAGGGGCTGGAAGTATTGGGAAAGGGTGCCAAAAGGGGTGTATTGGGGGGGAAATATAGAATATGGGGGAAAGTAACAGCAAACTATGAAATTTTGTGTTGGTAGGCCAAGCCCAAAACCCGGAAATTTGGGAAAGGTTTCCCCTTCATGCCAAAAGGGTTA
>JACEFZ010002096.1:0-15548 GCA_014155875.1 Cepaea nemoralis
AAGAGCTCATGGTGGTCGACAGCTGAAGAAGCAAATGTCTAAACCTCTCAGGACGTTCCTGGGAGAACAAGGAGCGGAACGTATTGACCTCGTGACTAAATTAGCAGAACGGTTCGTCGAGGTACATGGGGAGGCCGGGGAAAACCTTCCAACCAACACCAAAAGTCAAGAGAAACATGACAAGAAGAAAGCCAAAAACTCAGGAACAAAAAAATGGGAACCTTATGGGCAAAAATCAGAGAATAGTTCAGAGAAGAAGAAGGAGGGAAGCAAGAGCACTTCAAGCTCTACACCTAAACGACCGTGGTCGGAGAAGTGGTGTTCAATTTGTAAGTCACCCTCTCACAATACGAGGGACTGCAAATCGAATTCTAAGAACCCTCACTTTGCAGCATGTCAAGTGACTTCCAAGGAGGTTGTCACGGAAAATGCCAAGGTCAACAAGGAAGCTCGCCACCAGGAGAGCTCAGTCCAAGTCCGACACTAGAAAATCTAGGACAGGGAAATGGTGCAACCAATGCAAGTCAAACACGCACAATGCTATTGACTGCAAGGGAAAGTCAGGAGACACTCAATGCGTCGTGTGCTCAGGGAAACCTAAGGTGGAGCCCACCGAACAGGTCGAGGCCGAGGAAGAGACTCCAGACCAGGAAAAAACCACCTGTAGTGGAATTGGTAGAGATTAACGGTCGTCAAGTGGAGTGTTTATACGACACAGGACTGGACGGGGAGGCCGTGATTTCTGCGGATCTGGTACATCCAGAACAATTCACAGGTGAAACATTGGATATACAGCCTGCACAGAAGAGTGCTGTAACCATGAAGTTGCCCATTGCTAATGTGGAGATTCGGTCAAGGTACGTCACCGGCACCATCAAGGCCGCTGTATTGACCGATCCCATTTTTCCAGTCATCCTAGGTTGCCGGTATGTCTTTCTGGGAATGCCAGGGAGCCAATTCATATGGGAGCAATGCAGACTCGCTCTCAGACGAAACGGAAGAGGCAGACGCAATTGTGACTAACCCAATGCCGGGGGAGCTACGAACTGCCCAGAGTGAGGATGATACTTTACGTCCTTGCTACAAAAAGCTGCAGAAAAGTGCTGATCCACCAGACGGGGGCAAGTACTACATGAAGAATAGGATATTATACAGGAGAGCAGGAAGGGGAGACAACCTATACGGTCAGTTGGTCGTCCCGAAAGCTCATCGGTCCCAGATTCTTCATATGGGGCATACCATCTCCTTTAGTGGACACATGGGTATTGCCGCCACCATGCAGCGGATTTCCTGCCACTACTATTGGCCGGGAATGACAGATGATGTGCGTCGGTATGTGAAGTCATGCCCTGAGTGCCCAGAGGGTGGCACCGAAACACTGGACAGCACCGGTGATGTTGGGTGAGATGCCCATCATGAACTCTCCTTTCGAGAGGGTAGCCATCGATATCGTGGGTCCACTTCCCAGGACTAGGAAGAGGAACATGTATATACTCACAATGGTGGATTGCTGTACAATGTGGGGTGAGGCTATACCGTTGACCACGATGACTCGAAAAGAGTGGCGGACGCACTGATGGAGGCCTTTACCAGATTAGGCTTTCCGGATCAAATTCTGACGGATAATGGATCTCAGTTTTGTGGAAAACTCATGGAGGAGGTATTTAGGGTGTTTCACTCTAACCACATACATACCAGCCCTTACCACCCTCAAGCCAATGGACAAGTAGAGCGTTTCAACGGCACGTTGATGACAATGCTCAGGAAACTAGCGCAGGAAAAACCTGATAGGTGGGATGAATATATCCCAGCAGCACTCTTTGCCTATCGGGAAGTTCCTCATGGCTCAACAGGACTACCACCCGCTACGTTGCTGTTTGGTCGTCCAATCAAAGGACCGTTGGAAGCCATGTTGAGGAGTTGGACGGAAGAGGGGACGTCAGAAGAAGTGATCTCATCCTATCAATACGTGGAGGAACTGAAAGAAAAACTCCACAAGGGATGGACTCTGGCAAATCAAAACTTGAAAAAGGCCAGGAAAAGACATGCGGCTTACTACAACCGTAGGTCTAAAGAAAGATCTCTAGAGGTAGGAGATAAAGTCTTGTTGTTACTCCCAACGGGAAACAACAAACTGGAGATAGGTTGGCAAGGACCATTTCCCGTGGAAAGGGTGATATCCAGAACCAACTATCAAATCCGGATCCGGGGAAAGTCGAAGATTTTCCATATCAATCTCTTGCGGAAATACGAAGAGAGACCCGGAGACAAGGCAGCTCACCTCATGGCAATGGCAGTTGCAGTGGAGACAGAAGTGGGAACCAGCGAGGGCAGGGAATATCCCTTAGTACACCAGGAAACTTATAGGGATGTACAAGTGAACCCTGATCTGACCCTCCCAGGAGAGGGAAAGGATAACCCAGGTTCTCAAGTCTCACAAGGAGATACTGACTGATAAACCAGGACGAACGAGGTTGGTTGAGTTCGAGATGACTTTGACCACACAGGAGCCTGTTCGCAAAAAAGGTTTACCCAGTGCCATTCTCTAAAGAAAAGGCCCCTGGAGGAGGAAATAAAAAAACTGCTGGAGGATGACGTGATTGCACCATCCACATCCCCATACAATGCGGGGGTAGTTTTGTTACGCAAACCAAGTGGAGAACACAGGTTGTGTATAGATTACCGACTGCTGAACAGTCATACACAGTTTCAGGTGGAACCTTTACCGAATCCAACTCAGTTATTCGCTAGGCTCCATAAGGCTCGGTACTTTTCAAAGGTGGATCTGAGTCGGGGGTACTATCAGATACCAGTCAAACCGGAGATTCGACCACTGTTAGCTTTCAGTACACCCAGTGGACACTACGAATTCAAGGTCATGCCCTTTGGACTCAGTAATGCACCTAGTGTGTTTACACGCATGATGAGGACTTTACTAGATCCGTTAAAGGATCCGTCCATCATCTCTTTCATGGATGATATTCTGATTTCCAGTGACAGCTTGGATGACCACTTACAATCCTTGGAGAGAGTGTTTAATAGACTCAAGGAAGCAGGGCTTACTGCTCGTCCAACCATGTGCATGATTGGTTACCAGACTCTGGAATTTCTAGGTCACACCATCACTCCAGGACACATTGTTCCAGAGGAGAAGAACCTGGAGAAAATCAGAAATGCACCAAGGCCAAAAACGAAGAAGGATGTGCGATCTTTTCTCTCGTTGTGTGGGTTCTACCACAAATTTATCCCACATTTCACTGAACTGGGAGCTCCGTTGACGGAAACCTTGAAAAAGGATTACCGGATCAAATCATTTGGACACCAGAATGTGAGAATGCCTATAGTCAGTTAAAGGAGGCCTTGGTCAGCAAACCTGTATTACAGCTCCCTGACCTTTCCAAACCATTTGTGTTGAGAACGGATGCGAGTGCGATTGGAATTGGAAGCCGCTTTGTTACAGGAAGGAAAAGACGATGCTTCGGTTTTGAAACCTGTGGCATACGCAAGTAAGAAACTTCTACAGGCGGAGAGGAATTATTCAACCGTCGAGAGAGAATGCTTGTCCCTCGTATGGGCAGGTGCAAAAATTTCAGCCATATTTGTATGGAGTTAAGTTTCGGGTTCAGTCGGATCATCAGCCCCTGATGTTCCTGGCTACTTCTCAGAAGCTCAACACACGTTTGATGCGGTGGTCGTTGTTACTTCAACCGTATAATTTCACAGTAGAGAGTACATTCCTGGGAAGGAAAATGTTGGAGCGGATTTCTTGTCAAGACACCCAGCTCCTGAAGAAGAAGAATGAATCATCTGGATTAAACTCACGGTGGAGAAGAGTGAGATGGACTACTCTCTTAGGAGGGGGCCTATGTCACAAAATGAAACCGTGTGTTTATATCCGGTTGATTATTACGGAGGATTTTCTGATTACGCGGACGATCAGCCAGCGACATCTATTTTTACTAACTGGAAAAACACAGCGGATGTCAAAATCTCAGGACAATATTTGTAGCTGCACGTGTAAATCTCTAACGGATTTTGAAACATTTGGTGGTGATGGAGACAGCGCCGTGACAGTTTGTCAACATTTGAATACAAATGGAAGCAGTGGGGTCAGCCCATATACAAAATTGGTGGTGAGTGAGGAGGAAGTGAGTGCGCTGAATCAAATATCACCTTGACAAGTCATAAAACATATCAGAGGGACAACGGAAGTACTTAGCACGGAAGTGACAGTACATATGTCAATTCTTGGTTTCCGGAGCACCGAGAAGATTGACGGGGTTATTTGCAACTGTTGTTGGGGGTATACAGAAACTTGCTGGCTTGTTTTGAGAATCTTAACAATTACTGACAACTTTGACAGGACTAAAGCCCGGAAAAATAGATTCTTGCAAATGGCTGATATGTCCAAATAACACCTGTGTGGGGGAGTAAAGGATATCGTCACGTGGACAACTTTGGTAGTTTGCCATATAAACTCGAGTTGAGATCAACTAGGGTGGACTTGAATAATGCTCTAGATAGAGTGCAGGGCACTGCAGTGCCAGTGGAAATAATATCCTACCGTGTGTTAATTAGTGACTTAATTTTACACGTGCCTATATGGCAGATGTAGATATGATTTATAGGACTGCAGTAGTGCCATTTAAGGTATAACCTATTATAATATATTCGTTATAATTACTTTAGGCAGTAGCCTTGTTAACTATAGTGTGATGATTAGCACTGTTAGTGGAAACTAGCTAGAGTAGTGAAGTGATACTTGGCTCTGTTAGCTAGAATAGATTAGTGAAGTGTTGATAAGCTTTACTAGTTGAGTAATGAAGGATAATTGGGATCTTCCCGTAGGTGTCCCTGGTGGGCGGGGTTCCGCATTCTGTTTGGTGATTTTTTCTTTGTCATAGCCTGATTCGACTCTAGGTGGGTAGCTAATCTGCTCTATGACTAAGTCTAGTTAGCTAAAGATCAGTAAGCAGGTGATAGGCTTACACTCAGCCAAAAGGATCAGTGACTAGTACTATCACCAGATGTGTTGTTTCTATCCTAGGTTCCCTACCAGATCCAAGGAAACTCAACAAGTTTTTGGGAAAGAATCCAATCCCATTAGGAAGAACACCAGTTCCACAATCAATAAAGTTGCATACAGAACGTTGCATACAGAAGGAAGTTGAGTCACCAAAGAGAGTGATGCGTACTGATGCACCACACGGCATCAGACAGTAGTAACTAAATGAGAACAGTCTAATAGTTACCTAGTGTTATATAATCTCGTGTAATAGAACACAAGACATTATACTTGAGGCTAGATAGACATGAGTGAGGATCCAGTACAGTAACAATTAACATTAATGACTGTGTACACACTACAAAGGACTTGTGCAGTTTGTTAAGGAACGTTAGGAACGGACATTGTGTAGAGTGCAACCGGTCCATGAGTAACTGTTTATACCACCGGTGTCTATTTCGGATGTTCATGAAATTGGATTACCAGAGGTCTACAGAGGCACAGCATTATCCGGCAAGATGGTTCCGGCAACGGGTGAGACGTACTTGTTCTGACGTAACGTGCTGTGGTCTATCTTTGCTGTGATCAGCTGACTGAGTTGATGTCTGAGAGACAGAGTCTACACACTTTATAGAACACGTCACACATTTTCTTCACATACACGTCTCATATACGTTACACTGTTATTTTAATAAATTACTCTTTATTAAGTTCTAGAAGCAAGAGTTGTTGAGTATGTTGCGTTGGGGAAGTATGAGAAGGGGGCATAGTACGACAGTGTGAGAGTGATAGGAAAAGGTGTCCATAGGCTGATGGAGTGTGTTGGACGGAAGCTGGTGGATTCTCCAGAATATTGAGGGAAAAAAAAAATAATATTATAATGTGGGTGTCGGATCTCCTCACTCCAGGGACGACACTTTAAAGGAGGACACGACACCAGGGCATCCTCCAGATCTTCTCCTTGTCTATTGATGATGTTATTCCCAGGGAAGTCTATGGGACATAATTTACATTGCGTGGTTATTTATGCATGTCCCATCCCATGGGAATAACATTCCCGAACAATCTCTGCCCTGTCGAACTTCGACTTTCCCGTTACACGCATAAACGTTCAAAATTACAAGATGCACTGGCGACATTATTCTTATTGCCTGCACTTGCAGGGCAACACTGTTCCAGGCGGACACATCGACCTCAGACGTCATTATGTTGTCGCGGACCAGAATGGCCTGTCCGAGGTGCCGCCTGTTAAAGAAGCCCTGAACCCCCGCGACATTGACTGTTCTGTCGCCGAGCTGTGTTTCTCGTAAGACTACAATATCGTTTCCGAAGAGTGGTTTTTTCGAGAATGGGTCGGCGTTGACTAAATGATGCACAGTTCCAGTATAGTACTCAAACGTGTCTGAAGCCCAACCTGGAACTGCGCTCCTCCGCCCCATGCCGTTGGCACAATGTGGGGTGTCGGGTTTGGTGAGCGCCGCCCAACATTCGACGCTAACAGAAAGCAGGTTGCACCGTCTACTGTCATATTACCATATTTGACTAAGACCTGACAATAAGAGAAACATCTAATGATAGTGGACATATGGTTTCTGGAGAAAATTCAGAGAATACAATCTACTGACAGAAAAACTAATGAATAAGTCCTGCAAGAAACAAATGAAAACCGTAAATTTATTACAGAAATTGATTTGGGCATATTATGAAGCGGAATAAATTAGAAACTTAGTGACAACTGGCAAAATTGAAGGGAAAAGAGCAAAGGGAAGACATAAAAGAAAATACCAGGATGGTTTTGCCACAAGGTATTACCGTTATTGAGTACTGGCCAGGTAGACTTATGCTGTCGGCAATGCAGATCGGTGCAAAGACTGGAGCGTATCCAAAATGAAGGGATGTGAATCTTGCCGAGCAGCACTGGAGGTACTTCCATAGGAAGTACATGCTTGGCCTTCACTCAGCCAAGTAAAACATGCGTTAGTTCAGGCTAGGGCTTATGTAAGGATCACATGTGTTATCAGATATATCACTTTAGGGATATCATTGATAGCCAGGGAGCTAGATTCAGGAGAGTAATGTCATGAATAGTGAACGAACGAACGAACAAACTTTATTGATTTATTTGGTTGTTTCGGGATTTGAGATTTAAATATTGAGCACAGCCCACTACTGGCAACGCTGATCGTTTTCTGATATGAACCTAAGGCCTATCCAGGCCTATTAGTGCTTCCACATTGACGTGGATAGGCCTTAGGTTCATACCAGAATACGATCAGCGTTGCCAGTAGTGGGTTGTGCTCAATATTTAGAACGAACTTTAGTTTCAAAAGGTCACAATTTGGAGCTGGCAGGCCCGTTATACAGTTGACCCTTCCAACCACCCACCTGTCGTACATCAATTATCTATTGTGCTTGTTAAATTCACATATAAAAAACATTGTCAAATGAATGGTAGAGAAGACAATCAAAGAGGAGATACTGGTCAAATGTATGGACACGGGCAAGGAATGAAGTCACGCATACTCATTGATAGAAAATGTAGGGAGTAGCCCAATGGAAGAACAAAGTTGGAAATAAGGCAGCCGATAGCGGGCGTCATTAGGGATTGTGATTTCATAGTATAAACTGACGGATCTATGCAGCGAGATTGTGATTGGGGTAGGATTTCATAGCTTGGCAGAGGGGCAAGACCATCGCAAGGCAGAACAGGGAATGCGAAATCACATCCTCCAGCATGAGAATGGTAGTGGAGGCGATCACTGCAGCTCCGGGGTGGCTTTCTGAAACTCCATTCAAATAAGGCAATCGTCACAAGTGACCCCGGTAGGTTGCTTCTGGTCTGGGTGGTTGACACACATGGAGTCGTCACACCTACAAGAGCTGTAGTGGCTATACAGGTGCAGATCATGCCGGTGTTAGTTGAGTTGGTTGCATAATTCTTTGCATGACGTCGCAGTCAACTCCAGCATAATTTATTTTGGCTGTTTGTGATTTCTTGGAAAGTTCACGTTCAGTAGTTGCCATTGCTTTATAAACCGTCGGCACCCATACCATTTTATGAGAACCAACGCAATGTGGGCTGATGCCAAATGGCCCGCAGCTGTGTTTCGAACGAGGTATGTGGGTTTACGTAAGCCCTTCGCCGCAGAATGTACATGGAAATTAAAGGGTTGATTGGCTGGCCTCCACGGGGACATTGAGGTTGAGAAAGGAGACACGAAAGTGTTTAAAATAATGATCGCTTATTGCAGGAGGAAACAAATCAAAATTCACAAGACGACACAGTTGACAGGACCATGGAATCCATTTGGGCATTAGCAAATCTGTGACAGTTATAATCAATTTATAAACCAACAATTTGTAAGATCGTCAACCCTTATTACTCCTACTGGGATAACCAAACGAGGCAAAATTACAGATAAGGACACGATCGGTCGTCTTAAAAAATAAAAACACACACAATAACACAAATGTGACATCAACTTAACCTTTGGTTAATAATATCGATTATACCCACGGCTGTTTGAGTAAGAAGAGCGTGACAGATAGACAGATAAAATTAACGAACGAATACGAAACGAATGCATCAGTCAATCCAACCGTCTGTAACACAAAAGTAAAGCAATTTTAGAAATATTCATTTGGAAAGCGCTTTGACATTTTACTGATTCTCGTTAATTAAAATGTACCCTTATGGGCCTTTTGAAGTATATTTCGGGGTTTCTTTTACCTACAATACAAGGCATTTCAAATGACATATGGTTGACACAATTAGGAATGTCCACACGCGGAAGGACTCAGTTATCTCCTGTCAAAATCGAATTGCGTTTATGGAAGTCCATACGGGCACTACAGTACATCGGAACACCTGATTACGTCAATTTACAGAAAATATAGTAACGATAACTAAACTATTACTGTAGATTCTACATTTTAATTGAAGAAATGTAATTAATAAAACACGTATTATATTTAAATTGTAAGTAAATAACTGCAGGAGTTACCTAATTAAGTGTGTATGTAATGTACCAACAAGGAACGGTCCCTGGCTAGCTAGGGCCTAGCAGAAAGTCCGTGGACTGGAGCTTCAACTTCTACCGACCTGTTGCAAGTTTCTCCCCTTTCGTTTACCTTCTTGTTATGCTCAAAGGTAACATTTTTGCTAGCAGTCAATCCTTTTTGTCTAGTTCTTTACCATAGTTTCAGTGCATGTTCAGTCAAGCAAGAACTGGCTGTATGTTTGACTACAGGACAACATTGGCCGGCTCTTGTGCTTGGAGCCTTCCACTTCCACAGTCGAAGGAAGGGCTCTAGCAGCGAGAGCGCTCTTAGATTCAGCGTTCAGTTTCTAGATGTGCGGAGGTTTGATGCGTTGATATTTACAAATAACGGTACAAACATTTGGAGGTGGTCATATATTTCATAAAGGTACTTTTTTATGCATAGATTTTTTGCAAAAATCCATGTTTATTTTTTGTGAAATGTCCGCCATTGTAATAATTTTCACATAGCAAGAATTGTAGGGAGCATACATTGTTGGCATCCAGTAATGTACCTGAACATGTGGGAGTGTTCTAATATGTTGACGAACCTTCCTCACAGCACTCCAGATAAAGCAGCAAGTGGTTAGGCTCACAGCGGATGTCATATAGACAAAGTAAAGTAAGGTAGTTATTGGCAGCAGTAGAATTTGGTAATGAAAATTAAACAGTTATGGTGAGTTGATCCTGCAATGATGTTAGCATAGTTAGCCGCTTTAGTTACATTTTCTAAATTGCTTTTCAACCCTTTTAGAACGGAACAACATTGGGCCAAATTTAGCTTTCCCTCTGAAGAAGACGGAGTAATTTTTTTTTGGATTACAGAAATGACTGAAGTGACAATTTTGAAAATTCAAAAAAAATATTAGAACCCTATATAGGTATATAAAAGCTTTAACCAGTGCATTAGGACAGCATCAGTACCGCAGGATTGGTTACATAGCTATCTCATCCCTCTCCCAAAACCATTCAAGGATCATTCAAAGCTTATCTGCTATAGGATCATCACCCTTCAAAATACATTTAGGACGGTTTTAGAGAAGATAGTCGCTGACAAGTTGCAAGAGTTTTTGGAAAGGGAGAAGCTTCTTCCAAGAGGCCTGGGGAGCTACAGGCCAGGAAAAGATACCTGGTCAAATGCAGCCACTTTTGCCTTTGACGTTTATGAGGGGTTCCAGAGTAGACAGGAAATTATGGCGGCAGCGCTTGATCTCGAGGATGCGTACAACAGAAATCGCTATGATATTTTGATGACCGCACCTGGTTGGTGAACTGGATAGCAGCTGTCCTGCATTCTTGTCGGGTTGCTCTCCGTCTGGGTGCATGGACCTCAGAGCCACATATTTTAACCCCGGGACTGCCACAGGGATCTGCAATCTCACCAGTGCTCTTTAACGTGTATACGAGCAAGATTGCAAACCTAGAAGCACCAGGGGTTGGAAGGGTACTAACATTTGCAGATGATATTCTTGCATATAGGCAGGGGAGAGATAGGGAGCAAAGAGCCCAGGAGCTACAGGCAACAGTAGACAAAGTGATTGACAGTTGCACTGAAATGAGTGCTGTCATCCACCCGGAAAAGGCAGCTGTTTTGTGGTGCTCTCTGGACAACAGGATTGTGAGAACTGATGTCTCAAGCCTCACAATAGATGGTAGAAGGTTCAACAGAGAGAACAAACTGAAGTATCTGGGAATCACATTTGACAGGAGCCTGTCCTTCAAGGACCATGTGGAGTCGGTTGTGACAAGATCTCAAAAGGGACTCAATGCACTTAAAACTATGGCTGCAATGGACACAGAGCAGAGAATGCTTTTAACACTATACCAGCACTTGATCCTCTCAGTGATTGATTATGGACTAGGACTGCTCACTGTCTCAAATTGTAAACTGGTGCAGTTAGAGCGCATACAGAACGAAGCTATGCGGGTCATTCTGGGATGCACCAGAGACACCCCAGTAGTGTGTATGCGTTACATCCTTGGTTTGCCGACTGTTGCTGGTAGGCTCAAGGTGATGCAGGCGAAGGCATACCTCAGAGTAGTTGCTGACACAGATCACCCGTTGCATGAGGCGCTGGACGCAGTTAAGGGTCAGCGACTGATAAGAGGGAAATCATGGATGGCTCAGGTGGAGGATACGTTCAGACAGGTGTGCATCTTGGAGAACATTAGGCGAGGAGAGGAGTGGGTCAGAGTGCCAGCAGAGCAGTCAGACTTGTGCAAAGTTATAATCACATTGAGTTAAGGGTCAACGACTGATAAGAGGGAAATCATGGATGGCTCAGGCAGAGGATACGATCAGACAGGTGTGCATCTTGGAGAACATTAGGCGATGAGAGGAGTGGGTCAGAGTGCCAGCAAAGCAAAGTTATAATCACATTGTGCAGGGAGTGGCCAGCAGGGGCCACGGAAGTGGAAATCCAACAACTCATCATCATCATCATCATGTGCCATGCAGGTAAGCGTGAGCGGTCATGTTTTGCCATCTCACTCGATCACCAGAGTCGTGGATCAGCTCTGTGTTTCTGTTTCGACCATGCCACGAGGCCAAGCCATCCAGGTATTTGCTTCTAGGTCTTCCTCTTGGTCTGTTCCCTTCGATCTTACCAGTTGTCACCAAGTTCTCCAATTCATTTCTTCTCATAACATGCCCAAAAAATTTTGACTGTCTGCGTCTAATATCTCTAATCAGTTTACGATCTTCATTTGTTTCTTGAAGGACCTGTTCATTGGTCTTTCTGGCTGCCCATGGTATTCTTTGCATTCTCCTCAGAAACCACATTTCTACAGCCATCAGATGTTTTTCAGCTTGACTGCTCATTGTCCAAGCTTCACATCCATATAAAAGTACAGGTTCACTGTAGCACCTCAACTCTTTTTCTCGTTTCAATTGACATCTTTTTATTGGTCAGTATGTTTTTCATCTTGCTAAAGGCTACCTTAGACATGGCGATTCTTGTTCTAATCTCGTCAAGGCATCTCCCATCAATCGATGAATCCACACAACATTATTTTCTTGGCATTTATAAACAAGGTAGTTTGCCATTGCTTTCCTTCCTAGCAGTGATCATTCTGGTCAGTGACCATAGCCATTGTCTCCTCAAAAAAGAGATCCTCTGCCTACCATCGTGAAGGTGAAGATCATAACCTACAACTATCTGTCGCCTGCTCTCCATCTTCATCCACCACCTGCACCCATGGCTTCACGTAACCCTGATCGGGGGGGCTAAATGGGTACTCCACCTTGCCCAAGGGTGTCCCGTAGGCTAGCGGAGGGAAGGAGGCGCCTTACTTCTCCTTTGATAGGGGATACCCATACCCCATCCAGCAACTAATTCAGGATAATGCTCGCCCGGGTGATCTGATTATCTACACAGATGGTTCGGTGTTGAGAGATAGGAGAAGTGCCTGGGGGTTCTTAGCAAAAGCTGATGGTCGCCGTTTGGTGCAGGAGAGCTTGGCATATGATACCACAACATCTAGCTTAAGAATGGAGGTAGAGGCGGTCAGTGCCGCTTTCCGCTGGGATGGAGAATACGATACACACACACATCGTGATTGTAACTGACTCAGAAAGCATGCTGAGTAGGATAAGGACAGGCAAGCTTCGTGCAGTGTGGCTTGCTTCTCTTCGGAAGTCACGGGTGACAAGCATCGTCTGGATCTTTTCTCCGGGGCATGCTGGTGTGCTGGGGAATGAACAGGCGGACAGATTGGCTGGCTCTGCAAAACTTGGTGGAGTACTGATGCATGATAAGGAAGACGTGGTTGCGGCCTTGTGGGAGCACGTGTACACCTCGGAGGAGCAAATGTATCACCATGGTCTGGCAAGAATGTGACAGCGAGGGGTGACGAGGGGATCTGGCCGACGATCGATGCTCAGAGGAAAGGCGAGACGGACATATAATCAGATTGCTACTGGTACTATTAGTGTTGGAACTCATCGCTGGCTGCTGGGGATGGGGAAGGAGCGCTATTGGGAATGCCCCGAATGCTGTCATGTCAGTTCCTAAATCAATCAATAAATCAATCATAGGTATATAAAAGTATATAATATATATTCTTATTTCTGTGTATAATTGAAGTTGTTTTGTTCATGTTTATGCAAATTTGGTGACCTTATTTGCATTTTGTGAAAAATAAAATATTTCATGCCACAACAAGCAATGACGTACAGACCAGATGGAAACAGAGGAAGAGGCCGACCACGTAAACGCTGGACGGAGGGAATAACAGAATCCATGGGAATGTCGATATACGAAGCCCATAACCGGGCACTCTCACGAAGTTTATACTTCACCTCGACACCGCAAGGTACAAGAGGAACATGATGAGATGAGATGAGATACCACTATGTATGAATTGCTACTAAATATTTTTTTTTTAAATGGTACTCACCTAAGATTTCCTCATTGAATACCTACACCACTTTAGAATAATTTTAAACACTTATGGTTAAAACAACAACAACCATGAAGTCCCTTTTGACATTTGTAATAGGTGGGCTATCATCTGGTGGCATGTGTTTTGGTCCGGACATCTATATAAATGGATGTGGATCGACACGATCCTCTTCATTCCCAATACAATTAAACCACGGGGACACGAGGTTGAATTCTTATTGGGCACTTTCTGAATCACTGCAGTCCTGAACTGTCAAAATCGCTACTATCATAGCTAGTCAATGCTAGCACGTCTTCAGGTTCAAAGCTGGCCATTATTAAAAATAAAAAATTAACCAAAAACTGGGTTACTGCATTAAAATCTCACAAAATAATACCCGTTTGTTTGAAATGCGTTCCCTAAGCGGCCATTTGCAAACTAGAATGGCTGCTGATTGCAGGTAAGCATTTGATTGGTCTGTACTATTAAAAGCAAACCAATCAAAGCAGTTCTTACAACAGGGCCGATGAAATCGGCCGGTCCGTCTTTCTCGCTAATGCCGTGTCATGACGTCATGGCCGATATCTTGGCCTTACCAGCTTAAGAGGGTTAATTATGCAACCTGCATAGTTGGATACCTGTTGAAACAAGAAATCCAACAGTACCTTATTCAAGTCTGTAGGTCGATTCTAAGCGGAGATATTAATGTTTGTGTGTCAATCATTTAATATAAACAAAGAGAAAAAAACCGATTTTGACCCTTTCAAAAAGTGTGACCTATCTACACACTCACACAACTGTTGGTTACACTGACGCCAAGGGAGATTAACACTGCCATGGTCTATCTCAAGGACAGATAACTGCTGCCAGTTTATATATATATATATATAAATACCAAATACCAAATGAACTAATTAAAGCAGCAAGGGAAGTAGGAACAGCTTGGCTACATAGACTATTCAACCATGTTTGGGTAGAACAACAGACACCACGAGACTGGGGAAACGCCATAATTATCCCAATTTGGAAAAACAAAGGCAGCAACAGAGATTGCACACAATACAGAGGCATTTCACTGTTGAGTCATACTGGGAAAATATTTTGCAAAATTCTTGAAAAAAGATTACGAACTACTTTAGAACCCCAGCTAAGCGAAACGCAGCTTGGATTTAGGAAAAACAAAGGATGCACAGACGCCATTTTTGCTCTTAGACAACTTATAGAAAAATCAATTGAATTCAATGAAACACTCTACTTAGCCTTTGTCGACCAAGAAAAGGCATTTGATAGGGTAGATAGAAACAAGCTGTGGGAAATCCTTAAACAATATGGAGTGAGTACACATCTAACAAACCTATGCAGAAGTTTATACAACAACAGTGAATGCATAGTGAGAGCAACTGGAGAACACTCAGAACCCTTCACCATAAGATCTGGAGTACGACAAGGTTGTGTCCTGTCCCCTCTCTTGTTCATAACATATATAGACAACATATGTAAAGAAACCAGCCAAGCAGAGACAGCAAGAATACCGCATGACGAGAACACAGAAGAAGAACCATCTGCAAATCTAACCATTAGAGAACTCCTGTTTGCGGACGACCAAGCACTAATAGCAAAATCAGAAGCTGAATTACAAGACCACATGAATAGTCTAAACGAAATGTGTAGGGAACATAACATGAAAATTAGCACAAGCAAAACAGAGGTAATGACTATAACTAAAGAAGAACAAACAGCAACAATTCACCTAAACGAACATCCCTTGAAACAAGTAAAGAGCTTCAAGTACCTAGGAAGTATAATATCATCAAATGGCAGATCAGAAGACGAGATCGAAAATAGGTGCAATAAGGCAAATCAACTCATTGGACAAATGGCACCAATACTAAAGAACAAACATGTATCAATAACTATTAAGAAAGCACTTTACAACACAATCTTCCTACCAACTCTCTGCTACCAATGCCAAACCTGGACAATGACAGAAAAAGAGAAAAGAAAAATCACAACAACAGAAATGAGGTTTCTGAGAAGAATACTCAACGTATCAAGAAGAGATAAGATCAGAAATGAAGAAATCAGGACTAAAGTAGGGGTTAAAGATTTTTAAAAAAGGG
>JACEFZ010002097.1:0-15375 GCA_014155875.1 Cepaea nemoralis
GTTGACGTTTTATAATCTTTAATTAACTCTCTTTTCCACCCACACTCGTTCGGTTACTCGAATATGCTAATTGTCTTTGTATTCTACCTATGTAAGTTACTTGGCACTCACATTGAAATGAATAAATGCAGTTTGATTTGGTATACGGAGATAACGGTTCTTGTCTACTACGAGGGTAGGTAAGTCACAAATGGCTGTAGAAAAACAACTAAATATGATAGCAACTTCCAATTCCAATTTCAAGTTTCGAAAGAAAAATTCCAAATTTGGTCTCGTCTAACCTACTTCTTCAGCGGTGGTTATTTTTGAGAGCCGTGGTTTTTGTGGGTTCATTCACCCTAATTCTTGTCTTGTGCATTCTTACGAGTGAGTCTGGTTATGTTGGTTTGTGTCTGTGACGTCAGCTGGAGGATCGGTCGGCGGCTGTCCTTTGTTCCCTTCTCCTTTGGTGGTATATTTGGTAAGTGAAGGCTCCTAGCTTGACTGGTTGCAGTCCTTATAAGGACTTTTTATTTGGTCTTTTTGCCACCTTTTTTGTGTATTTTCTGTAGCAGCTTTTCAACGTCTTCATTTTCTTCCTTGCGCCTGTTTTCACTGTCGAGTTTGAGTTGCTGTTGCCTTTCGATTTCTTCCTCTATGGTCAACCATGGGACGATCTCTCTACCACCTATATAGTATTGCCATGGGTGTTCGTCATCCTCGTATAAATCTGGTTCTTCAGCGATACGGCAGGGCATTGGTTTCCCCTTGAGTTTCTTGCGCTTCTTTTCTTTTTCTTCCATGCACCTTCTGTATTCCTTGCACTTGAGTTCGTACGTACTCTCTAACTCCGCGATTTCTTCATCCGCAAATATTGGCTGTATCGAAGCGTCCCCTCTGCCGTCATCAGGGTGCTCATCTCGGTTTTCTTCGGTTGTCTGGCAGGATATTGGCTTCCCTTTGATTGTTTGGAGCGTCGTGGTTGGGCTGCTGGTGGTTTTAGTTGGCTGTTCAGGTTCGGTCTCTTGTTGCTTTTCATCTTGCGATTTCACTGTGAGTTCTTGTATGGCTTCTGTTGGTTTGTTTTTGAGAAGTTCCATTTCGGCTTTATGTAGTTCTCTCTCTGCTTTGATGTCTCTTCATTCTTCTGTGTTGTCTGCACCAAGTGCTCCATCTCTTGTTTTATGTTTAGCTGGATCTCCTTTATTTCCGCCAGTAGTTTTTCATTGTCGCTGGTCGGAGTCTGCGTCAGTAGTGCCTTGTCTTGTTTCTTCAACTCGTTTATCTGTTTTTGCAATTGATCTCTTTCAGCTTGTGATATACCCGTGTCTATCTCGCATCTCCGCATTGCTTCGTTGTATGGTGTCCTTGTGTTGATGGCAAGCTTTAATACGTCTCTGTGTCGTTGCAGGTACGGACAGCCCAAGTATCTGGCTCCATGCTTGCCCAGGCAGTTGGCGCACTTTCTTTTGTTGTTGGGTGCTCGAAAGTCCGTGTCAAGCTTGGCCAGCGGACACTCCTTGATCGGCACATTACCGGCAGATTTCCGTCTTACTGCGACATGCTGCTCTTCTGTGCCCGGCCGTCTGGCATCTGGAGCATTGATTGGCTCTTGGGATGTATCTCTCTAGCTGTTGTATTTTCTTGCTGATTGATACTGTGGTCGGCATTTCGCTACCCTCCGACGCCACCGCTGCCAAGGTTGTAGGTATCTTTGAATAGGCGAGGAGCCGCTCCGCCTTCAAGAATGTTATGTGAGGATTCTCTTCTTGTAGCTGCTTCAGGATTTCTTCGTCTGATAGCTCCACTTGGATACGCTTGACAATCCACTTGCTTGTCGGTAAGTCGGTGTTTCCGACTCTGGTGTCTTTCTCCTCTCTCTGCTTCTCAGTAGGTTTGGCTCTTGTCTGAGGTGGATTGTCGACAGTCTCCCTCGTGGTGGCTTCAGTAATAGCTGTAGTTTCAGGTTCTTTGTTACAACTCGCAGGCAGGCTCTCTACGTTCATCTTTTTGTCGGCTCCCACACTGCCCATCTTGGATACCGCGTATCTTTTGGTGTTCTTGCGACGTGCCATTTCCCCCCGTATTAGGCTTCTTGACTTGTTCAGGTGACTTTTCTTGATAGCGCTCGCAAATGCGAATGATAACAATTTGATAACAACTTGAAACCAGTTTACTTTTATACATATATTGCCCCTTTATTTCTCAACATAATTTCCACCAACATTGATGCCCTTTCCCAGTGTTTTATCAGTTTTCCCAATCCGGCTGCATAAAATCGCGTGCTTTGTTTCCATTTACCTGCCACCCCACAGAACTGTGTGACTTACTTATTGACTCTCCCTCGTAACTTTTTCTACCCAACTATGCACCGCTTTACGGGAAATCGCTAGCGGCTAAGTCCACTGATATCCCACCATGGTGGGAGATACTTCGCGAATGACGCCAAAGTTGAATGAGAAGTGAAAACGTGGTTTAGAAAACGGAGCACGCCAGTTTGGGAGGATTGATAAAACGATGGATAAGTATACCAATCTTGGTGGAAATTATGTTGAGAAATAAAGGGACAATGTATGTATAGAAATAAACTGGTTTCAAGTTATTATCTTATATAGTTATTTTTCTACATACATTTTTGACTTACTTATTAACTTACCCTCGTAGAATGCGACTCCATCTATTTGGGGGTCAGATTCCGAATAGAAAGTCGAACTTAATATTAATGTGTAGAGTAGTAGTAGTTTCTCAAGTTTGGATGTTGACAGGCCTAGATTCAGTTTCTTCACTTGTATGCGATCATATATAATCTTTACTATTCACACAGGGATATGTCGGGCTACGTTTAGGGAAGACATTTTGTCGGATCCATCAAAATTTCAGTTAGTTTCAAAATCCGGCAAACCAGGGGACTTGAATGCGAAAATGAGGAAAGAAATGAAGTCACTTTTAGGTAATACAGTTACCAGTGAGTCGACTGCGCAGCTACTCACCCGACAGACTCACAGACCCTCCCCCCCCCTCACCCAATTTATGGGCTTCCTAAATTGCACAAGTCTGGGGTACTACTTCGACTTATTTTATCGACTGTCAACTCTGTCCAACACAGGATGGTGAAATGGCTTGCCGACATTCATAAATCAGTGAGACAATTAATTTAGTTTAGTTTAGTTTAGTCAACGGATCAACATCACGGCACACGGGTGTAACCCATAAGTGCTCCGTTCTTCTCCTAACCCAAGCCTGAGTCCGGAGTAACTCAGCCCAGTGCACGAACTCCGTAGCACCGGCGAGGATCCTGAAATACGTGGTCTCAACGTACGGTGTCCGCCTCGAATGCTGGAGGTCCCGAGTTCAGGTCCCGGTGAGGCTGGGATAATTTCACGTGGACTTCTAGTAATAAAATTTCCTTTGGTCTCTGGGTAGTGAGATCGGAGGCCCGGTGTATTGTAGCGCACGTAAAAATTCCTTTGGCAGTTGGAAATCGAAAAGAGTAGCCTAACTTCGCTGCCTGGGCAAAATTTCTAGTTAAAAATCTTCTTCTTCTTCTTCTTCTTCAGCATTCCGAGCCATTGAGGTTCTTTGCTGCAAATACAATCTGTCTCCATTCGTCTCTCTGGTGGACCTTCTCTTGCCAGTCGTTGATTCCAAGTGCTTGTAGGTCTGTATGTATATTATCTCTCCACCGCCTTCTTGGTCTACCTCGGGGTCTACGGTCATTTATTTCCTGAGTGTAAGCGAGTTTTGTTTCCCTATTATCTTCCATTCTTTCTATATGCCCCAGCCATTGTAGTCTATTAGCCTTCATGATACCAGTGATTAGCGGGGACTTAAACAAATCATAAATGTCTTTGTTACTTCTTCTTTTCCATTCTCCACTTTGTGTATCCCTAATGGGTCCAAAGATGCGTCTTAAAATTTTGTTCTCAAAGGTTTGTAACAAGGCTTCGTCTCCTTTCGTTGTACTCCAGGTTTCAGAGCCATACAGCACAACTGGTCTGATCAGTGTTTTGTATATTGTGATTTTGGTGTTACGAGATAGCGCCTTTGATTTTAGTAGATGTTGTAGTGCATAGTATATCTTATTTCCAGAGTTGATTCTAGTTTGTATTTCTTCCCTTATGATGTTGGAGCAGTTGAAGATTGTACCCAGGTATTTGTATGTTTCCGTTCTTTTAATGGTCATATTATCTATTTGTATGTGGCCAGAGTTTTTAGCCATTCCGTCTCTTGAAATTACCATATATTCTGTCTTATCTTGGTTGATAACCAGCCCCATCTGTTGGGCTTTTTCCTTTAAGTGAGTCAATATTTCTAATGTCTTTTGTTCACTTTGCCCTATAATATCTATATCATCTGCATAACCAAGCAGCTTGGATGTTCCTCCAATATCACATTCCTCCTTTACCTTCCTTACAACTTTCTCTAGAGCCAGATTGAAGAGTAGCGGCGATAGTGCATCACCCTGTTTCAAGCCAGATGTTATTTGGAAGGGGTCTGATTTCCTGCCTTTATATGTTACTATATTATAAGTATCTTCCATGCATAGTTTGGTCATGTTAATTAACTTCCTTGGTATTCCAAATTCCTGCATAACATTCCATAGACTATTCCTATGGACACTATCATAAGCCTTTTTAAAATCCACAAAAATGTTTATATTCCCAATGTTTCTCGGCTATTTGTCGTAAGATAAATATCTGATCTATTGTTGATCTGTTTTGTCTAAAACCCGCCTGGTAGTCACCTAATATGTCTTCTGAATATGGTTTTAGTCTATTTAGTAATACTGCGGATAGTATCTTATAGCTTGTGGACAGTAGTGATATTCCTCTATAATTTCCACATTGGAACTTGTCTCCTTTCTTAAAGATAGGTATCAATAATGACTCTTTCCAGTCATGGGATAATTCTTCTGTCCTCCAGATTTTTATTATTAGTTCGTATAGCTTTAGATGTAATGCATGGCCACCTGCCTTTATAAATTCAGCAGCAATTCCATCAGTCCCAGTTGCCTTATTGTTTTTAAGTCGTGTGATTACATATAGGATTTCTTCAAATGTAGGTTCTTCAATTTGTGGTTCGCATGTTAGAACCTCTTCCTGTGGGAAAATGTTACTTGGAGCTTCACAATTTAGTAATTCAATAAAATATTCTTTCCATGTGTTGCACATTTCTTCATTGGTATTTATCATATTCCCATTTTTGTCTTTTAAACCATATGTGTTTTGTTGGTGCCCTCGTTTCATTGACTTCAGTACTTTAAAAAACTTTCTGGATTCATTTTTCTGGTGATTAGTTTCCATATCTTTGATTATATTACTCATATATTCTCGCTTCTGCTGTCTGACTATTTTTGTAGCCTCTTTACATTCATTTCTATAATGCTCTTCCTTTTGGATGTTATTGATGTCATTTAACCATACATGTCTGAGTTAAAAATCTACCCAAAGTTCTTCTCCTAACTCAAGCCTGAGTCCTGAGAAACTCAGCTCAGTGCACGAAATCCGTAGCGCCGGCAAGGATCCTGAAATACTTTGGGTAGTTAAAAATCTACCCAAAGTATTTCAGGATCCTTGCCGGCGCTACGGATTTCGTGCACTGAGCTGAGTTTCTCAGGACTCAGGCTTGAGTTAGGAGAAGAACGGAGCACTTATGGGTTACACCCGTGTGTCGTGATGTTGATCCGTCGACTAAACTAGACTAAACTAAACTAATTGTGCAGTGTGATGCCAGCACAAGCATCAACAAATAATAAACAATCTTGAGTGTTGTGGGGAGACATGGTTGCCTAGGCCTGTCAGCAAGTCTTGTGCCGATCACGGTCGTGATGTTGATGATGTTATGTGTTGGTCATATTGATTGCACTTACTTGAACTTCACGAGCTTAAATGTGGCTGATGTGTTTATTACGTGACTTGTATTGTGAATATAGAGCTCGAGTACTGTTTATGTTTGCTTCAAGTAGAGGTGAGGCAGTCAGTGTTACACTGATTGAATATGGCATCACAACCTTGCACTGGTTGTTGAATGTATTCAACATTACATCGAAACCTTGTATTTAATGTTGAATTTATGTTAAATGTCATCAAGACCTTACATTTAATATTGAATCTAATTAATCACATGGCAACATTGCACTAAAGCTATATTTGTATATATGGTGCCGTCGGGATGTTGTAATACAAGTTTATCATTTCGCTGTCAGGTAGAGACATTGCAGTCAATGAAAATGCCCAACAGACGAATACATGGGCATCATATCCAGCACGCCTGTCTGTAGATGGGAACGTGAATCCAAATTTCTTTGGCGGAAAGACCTGTTCAAGCACTAACGGAGGAAAGCATACCTCAGATTCATGGAACGTCACCTTCTCACGGGCCAGAGTCGTAAACAGATATGCTATCTATAACAGAGCTGATGGTTTGTATCTGATAAACGTTGCTGTAAACAGTGTTGTATATCTGATAAAGGTGTTGTAAACAATATCACATACCTGATAAATATTGTTGTAAACAGTGTTGTATATCTGATAAATCCATGGTGCATTGCCTTAAATAACATAGTATAACTGATATGTATGATGGATTAATTTAAATAATATTGTTTAACTGATATACATGACGGATTATTTTAAATAAAACATTGTATAACTGATATACATTATTGATTACTTTAAATAAAACATTGTATAACTGATATACATTATTGATTACTTTAAATAACGTTGTTGCTTGCTTGCTTGCTTGTGTTCGTTGGCTTGAGCTCCAACGCGAAGTCCTGTATGTCGGATGAAGGCATCCTATTGTCCAACATCAGTGTGATGTCATACAGGACCTGAGTTTTGCGTGAGTATCCGTTGTCCCATGTCTGGCTTATTGGTGTGCAGACTGGTGGTTCCTCGCCGTACAGGCAGACACTCTCCGACTTCGGAGGAATCGGCGATCCTATTGACTTCAGCCAGGACCCCGAAGGGACCTGTTGCCCAGGACGCTCGACGAGGACGCGTCAATAGGTCTTAGCCAGTATATAACCCGGCCCTGGTGCCTTGGAAACACCTCTGCGTCCCCACATAACATTGTATAACGGGTACAGATGATGGTTTTGTGATTGTAATCCACGCATACTTTCCATAATGTGTGCAAACCAGTGCTGTTGAGTTCGGAAATTTTGTTCAAGTTTAGAAATAGTCTGCTTGCCGGAGCAGTGGCCGCACGGTTTACGGCTAGTATTCTTTAAAATAAAACCCTGAACTTTACCCAAATTCAAACGCACGCCCCACAACATAGGCGATGGGCATATGTCTCTCCAACCACCAGGTCCTAGATAAATCACGGTAGCGAGGAAAGTAAAGTGCAGACATACAAGAAGTAGGCTGGGATACAAGTAGAAAGATATCATCTATAGATGGGCAGCGAGACAGGCAGGAAGTTATCATACATAGATGAAAAATAGTATGGCCGAATAGATGAGAGCTCTCGTTCTTAAACATCCTGTGTGCTGCTGCTGAGGTAGCGGGTCCTTGAACTGGGGACGTAAATTGCAAGTGCCTAAGAAGTCGGAGTGGGTTCGTCTGATGTCGAGGGGCACTAATCATGGAAAGCTAATCTACAGGCAAAAATCATTCCAGTACACTACAAGTAGAACATGGATTGCGCTTGAGTTTAAACAAGCAAATGTACTCTTTCTCTCTCTCTCTCTCTCTCTCTCTCTCTCTCTCTCTCTCTCTCTCTCTCACACACACACACACACACACACACACACACAGACTGACACATACACACACACTCACTCACTCACTCACACGCATGCACACACACACACCACATATATATATATTTTTTTTTTTTTTTAGCATATCCTTTTTACAGGACTTAGCTGTCAACACCAGCATCTTTCAGCTGTAGTTGATCTCTTGGCAAGATTACGCTCAGTAGTTTGCCATTGCTTTCTGAGCGGCCGGCTCACATACCCCGTAAGTTACCGATGCGATTCGAACCACTGCTGATTTGAACCGTCATCACGTTACCTGACGAGAGTATACGAGATTACGGAGAAAAGTCATAACCTCTAAGCCACGAAGCCGGCACATATATATATATATATATATATATATATATATATATATATATATATATATATATATATATATATATATATATATATATGTGTGTGTGTATGGTGATTGGTCTATGATGATTCACATCACTGGCTGGTTGTCCGGTGTATGGTGATTGGTCTATGTTGATTCACATCACTGGCTGGTTGTCTGGTGTATGGTGGTTGGTCTATGGCTATCCACATCACTGGCTGGTTGTCTGGTGTATGGTGATTGGTCTATAATGATTCACATCACTAGCTGGTTGTCTGGTGTATGGTGATTGGTCTATGGTGATACACATCACTTGCTGGTTGTCTGGTGTATGGTGATTGGTCTATGATGATTCACATCACTTGCTGGTTGTCTGGTGTATGGTGATTGGTCTATGACTATCCACATCACTGGCTGGTTGTCTGGTGTATGGTGATTGGTCTATGACTATCCACATCACTGGCTGGTTGTCTGGTGTATGGTGATTGGTCTATGATGATTCACATCACTTGCTGGTTGTCTGGTGTATGGTGATTGGTCTATGATGATTCACATCACTTGCTGGTTGTCTGGTGTATGGTGATTGGTCTATGGTGATTCACATCACTAGCTGGTTGTCTGGTGTATGGTGATTGGTCTATGGCTATCCACATCACTAGCTGGTTGTCTGGTGTAAGGTGATTGGTCTATGGCGATTCACATCACTAGCTGGTTGTCTATTTTATGGTGATTGGTCTATGGCGATTCACATCACTAGCTGGTTGTCTGGTGTATGGTGATTGGTCTATGATGATTCACATCACTGGCTGGTTGTCTTATGTATGGTGATTGGTCTATGGCGATTCACATCACTAGCTGGTTGTCTGGTGTATGGCGATTGGTCTATGGCGATTCACATCACTAGCTGGTTGTCTGGTGTATGGTGATTGGTCTATGGTGACTCATATCACTGCCTTGTTGTCTGGTGTATGGTGATTGATATATGGCGATTCACATCTAGTGTTTTGTAACTGGTCTATGGCGATTCACATCACTACCTGGTTCACTGGTGTATGGTGATTGGTATATGGCAATTCACATCACTAGCTGGTTGTCTGGTGTATGGTGATTGGTTTATGGTGACTCAATTCACTGCCTTGTTGTCTGGTGTATGGTGATTGATATATGGCGATTCACATCTGGTGTTTGGTGATTGGTCTATGGCGATTCACATCACTACCTGGTTCACTGGTGTATGGTGATTGGTATATGGCAATTCACATCACTAGCTGGTTGTCTGGTGTATGGTGATTGGTTTATGGTGACTCAATTCACTGCCTTGTTGTCTGGTGTATAATGATTGGTCTGTATCGATTCACATCACTACCTGGTTGTTTGGTATATGTCTGCGCCAGTGACTTTGCCACATCAGGATGAAATTAATTATTTAAGATAACCGACACCTTCCATATATTATATTGTTCAGATTTTACGAATCGACTCAAGGGATTCACACTTCGAAGTTTTGACGGTTCCACTCGTATATTTGATTACACGAGCAGCCAAGACATACTACCTGTGTACACAGTCAAACATGGACATTTACAAATGACCTTTGTACAGATCACAAGTGGCAGTCCAGATAAGGTTCTACAAATGTGTGAAGTGGAGATATATGGAGGTATGATATCTTTGTGATTGTTCTGTCATCTTACAGTAAACGTTCAGTTGTTATCATAAATAGTAGAATATGTGTTTACCATACGCTATGCACGAAAACAGAAATCTACTGTGCTAGAGAAGTGTAGTTTGCGGTTCAACTGCACCCCCCTCAATCCGTGGCATGTGCAAGATTGCACGAGCTAAACTCCCAATTATTAAAAGGAACTTATATGACTATCTTACAATCTTCAACTGCTCCAACATCATAAGGGAAGAAATACAAACTAGAATCAACTCTGGAAATAAGATATACTATGCACTACAACATCTACTAAAATCAAAGGCGCTATCTCGTAACACCAAAATCACAATATACAAAACACTGATCAGACCAGTTGTGCTGTATGGCTCTGAAACCTGGAGTACAACGAAAGGAGACGAAGCCTTGTTACAAACCTTTGAGAACAAAATTTTAAGACGCATCTTTGGACCCATTAGGGATACACAAAGTGGAGAGTGGAAAAGAAGAAGTAACAAAGACATTTATGATTTGTTTAAGTCCCCGCTAATCACTGGTATCATGAAGGCTAATAGACTACAATGGCTGGGGCATATAGAAAGAATGGAAGATAATAGGGAAACAAAACTCGCTTACACTCAGGAAATAAATGACCGTAGACCCCGAGGTAGACCAAGAAGGCGGTGGAGAGATAATATACATACAGACCTACAAGCACTTGGAATCAACGACTGGCAAGAGAAGGTCCACCAGAGAGACGAATGGAGACAGATTGTATTTGCAGCAAAGAACCTCAATGGCTCGGAATGCTGAAGAAGAAGAATTTATGAATAAAGTAAACGTAAACTGCTCAATGGAAAGTTCAGAGAAAAGAAAAAAAAAAAAACTTAAGAAAACCGAATACGATAATAATTTATGTAGTATTCATAATAGAAACATAAACTGACAAAGATACAGACGAAAGTAGTATTGTTGTGAAAGTCAAGTTTATGAGTGAAAAACACAGCACACTATAATCTTATATATAAAAGGCAATCTCGGTCTGTCTGTCCATATGTCCTTTATGCGCTCGCGAACGGCCCATCTGATTGAGATGAAATTTTCTACACGTCTTCCTTTCATTCCAGCTCAGCCCACTGTCATATTTTTTTTAGTGTGAAATCGGCTGCTTACCCAATATTATTTAATTTTCCATTTTTCATTATAATTTCATATATCTCAGGGGATTTAACTCTGTATAAGTTATTTCAAGGGGCATAACTTTTCTGTATAACTTATAGTCATATTGTGGCATCGTTTTCAAAGATTTATAAACTCTTTGTCCATAGTTATGTACCGGCATATGAGTTATAATAAATAATGATACAATCTGTAAGGCATTTTCAAAGTTGTCATAAAAATAATGCATAATGCATAACATTGTAACTCATCTTTTTTTGCTTAAAGAATAAATAAATAATAGTTACCTTATCTCTATCAAGTTTGAAGATTTTATATTTCTTTACACTGTCGCCAACTCTAAGAAGACATGGAACAACTTCAGCCATTATTAAATCTACAGGCATATGCGTTATATTCCTCCTCCTCCTCCTCTCCCCTCCTCCACCTCCTACCCTCTTCCTCTTCTCCTCCCCCTCCTCCCTCTCCCTCCTCCATCCTCCTCTTCTCTCTTTCTCCTCCTCCTCCCTGCTCCTCCCTCTTCCTCCTCCCAGCTCCTACTCCTCCTTTTTCTTCTTCTTCTGCTGCTGCTGCCGCTGCTGCCGCCGCTCCATTTACCCAAGTTAATTGTTGGGGAAGATGTAAAGATATTTCAAGTGCTCTTTCTAATGCTTTTTGTAAGTTGGTCTTCGTTTATCTAAGGTTGTTCTAACTGCAACCAATAAATGATTAGACAGACAGACAGACAGACAGACAGACAGACAGACAGACAGACAGACAGTCGGGAACGGGAACTTATATGACTACTCATATGAATTAAATGAGATGCTCCCCATCAGGGACTGGGCGAAGCCGGGCCGGATCAGACATATAGAATGACTGATAGACAGACAGACAGATAGATAGTCGGGAACGGGAACGTGAGCTTATATGACTACTTATATGAATTAAATGAGATGCTCCACACCAGGAGCTGGGCGATGCCGGGCCGGGTCAGACAGACAGACAGACAGACAGACAGACAGACAGACAGACAGATAGATAGTCGGTAACGGAACGGGAACTTATATGACTACTTATATGAATTAAATGAGATGCTCCCCACCAAGGACTGGGCGAAGCCGGGCCGGGTCAGACAGACAGACAGACAGACAGACAGACAGACAGACAGACAGACAGAAAGAAAGTCGGTAACGGGAAACGGGAACTTATATGACTACTTTATATGAAATTAAATGAAGATGCTCCCCGCCAAAGTAATGGGCGATGCCGGGCCGGGTCAGACAGATAGACAGACAGACAGACAGACAGACAGACAGACAGACAGACAGACAGTCGGTAACGGGAACGGGAAACTTATATGACTACTTATATGAATTAAATGAGATGCTCCCCACAAGGGCCTGGCGAAGCGGCCGGGTCAGCTAGTCTTATATATAAAAGGCAATCTCCGTCTTCTGTCCAATGCCTTTATGCCCCGGGAACGGCCCATCCGATTGAGATGAAATTTTCTACACGTTTTTCCTTTCATTCCAGCTCAGCCCACTGTTATTTTTTTAGTGTGAAATCGGCTGCTTACTCAATATTATTTAATTTTCCCTTTTTCATTATAATTTCATATATCTCAGGGGACTTAACTCTGTAAAAGTTATTTCAAAGGGGCATAACTTTTCTGTATAACTTATAGTCATATTGTGGCATCGTTTTCAAGATTTATAAACTCTTTGTCCATAGTTATGTACCGGCATATGAGTTATAATAAATAATGATACAATCTGTAAGGCATTTTCAAAGTTTTCATAAAAATAATGCATAATGCATAACATTGTAACTCATAATTTTTTGCTTAAAGAATGAATAATAATAGTTACCTTATCTCTATCAAGTTTGAAGATTTTATATTTCTTTACACTGTCGCCAACTCTAAGAAGACATGGAACAACTTCAGCCATTATTAAATCTACAGGCATATGCGTTATATTCCTCCTCCTCCTCCTCTCCCCTCCTCCACCTCCTACCCTCTTCCTCTTCTCCTCCCCCTCCTCCCCTCTCCCTCCTCCATCCTCCTCTTCTCTCTTTCTCCTCACTCCTCCATCTTCCTCCTCCCAGCTCCTACTCCTCCTTTTTCTTCTTCTTCTGCTGCTGCTGCCGCTGCTCCATTTACCCAAGTTAATTGTTGGGAAGATGTAAAGATCTTTCAAGTGCTCTTTCTAATGCTTTTTGTAAGTTGGTCCTTCGTTTATCTAAGGTTGTTCTAACTGCAACCAATAAATGATTAGACAGACAGACAGACAGACAGACAGACAGACAGACTGACAGACAAGACAGTCGGGAACGGGAACTTATATGACTACCTCATATGAATTAAATGAGAAGCTCCCCATCAGGGGGCTGGGCGAAGCCGGGCCGGATCAGACAGATAGACAGACAGACAGATAGATAGTCGGGAACGGGAACGTGAGCTTATATGACTACTTATATGAATTAAATGAGATGCTCCACACCAGGAGCTGGGCGATGCCGGGGGCCGGGTTAGACAGACAGACAAACAGACAGACAGACAGACAGACAGATAGTCGGTAACGGGAACGGGAACTTATATGACTACTTATATGAATTAAATGAGATGCTCCCCACCAAGGACTGGGCGAAGCCGGGCCGGGTCAGACAGACAGACAGACAGACAGACAGACAGACAGACAGACAGACAGACAGACAGATAGTCGGTAACGGGAACGGGAACTTATATGACTACTTATATGAATTAAATGAGATGCTCCCCACCAAGGACTGGGCGATGCCGGGCCGGGTCAGACAGACAGACAGACAGACAGACAGTCGGCAACGGGAACGGGAACTTATATGACAACTTATATGAATTAAATGAGATGCTCCCCATCAAGGACTGGTCGAAGCCGGGCCGGGTCAGCTAGTCTTATATATAAAAGGCAATCTCCGTCTGTCCATATGTCCTTTATGCGCTCGCGAATGGCCCATCCGATTGAGATGAAATTTTCTACACGTCTTCCTTTCATTCCGGCTCAGCCCACTGTTATATTTTTTTAGTGTGAAATCGGCTGCTTACCCAATGTTATTTAATTTTTCCATTTTTCATTATAATTTCATATATCTCAGGGGACTTAACTCTGTAAAAGTTATTTCAAGGGGCATAACTTTTCTGTATAACTTATAGTCATATTGTGGCACCGTTTTCAAAGATTTATAAACTCTTTGTCCATAGTTATGTACCGGCATATGAGTTATAATAAATAATGATACAATCTGTAAGGCATTTTCAAGTTTTCATAAAAATAATGCATAATGCATAACATTGTAACTCATCTTTTTTTGCTTAAAGAATAAATAAATAATAGTTACCTTATCTCTATCAAGTTTGAAGATTTTATATTTCTTTACACTGTCGCCAACTCTAAGAAGGACATGGAAACAACTTCAGCCATTATTAAATCTACAGGCATATGCGTTATATTCCTCCTCCTCCTCCTCTCCCCTCCTCCACCTCCTACCCTCTTCCTCTTCTCCTCCCCTCCTCCCTCTCCCTCCTCCATCCTCCTCTTCTCTCTTTCTCCTCCTCCTCCCTCTTCCTCCTCCCAGCTCCTACTCCTCCGTTTTCTTCTTCTTCTGCTGCTGCTGCCGCTGCTCCATTTACCCAAGTTAATTGTTGGGGAAGATGTAAAGATCTTTCAAGTGCTCTTTCTAATGCTTTTGTAAGTTGGTCTTCGTTTATCTAAGGTTGTTCTAACTGCAACCAATAAATGATTAGACAGACAGACAGACAGACAGACAGACAGACTAGACAGACAGACAGTCGGGAACGGGAACTTATATGACTACTCATATGAATTAAATGGAGATGCTCCCCATCAGGGGCTGGGCGAAGCCGGGCCGGAATCAGACAGATAGACAGAACAGACAGATAGATTAGTCGGGAACGGGAACGTGAGCTTATATGACTACTTATATGAATTAAATGAGATGCTCCACACCAGGAGCTGGGACGATGCCGGGGGGCCGGGTTTAGACAGACAGACAGACAAGACAGACAGACATATAGTCGGTAACGGGAACGGGAACTTATATGACTACTTATATGAATTAAATGAGATGCTCCCCACCAAGGACTGGGCGAAGCCGGGCCGGGTCAGACAGACAGACAGACAGACAGACAGACAGACAGACAGATAGTCGGTAACGGGAACGGGAACTTATATGACTACTTATATGAATTAATGAGATGATGCTCCCCACCAAGGACTGGGCGATGCCGGGCCGGGTCAGACAGACAGACAGACAGACAGACAGACAGACAGTCGGTAACGGGAACGGGAACTTATATGACTACTTATATGAATTAAATGAGATGCTCCCCATCAAGGACTGGGCGAAGCCGGGCCGGGTCAGCTAGTCTTATATTAAAAGGCAATCTCCGTCTGTCCATATGTCCTTTATGCGCTCGCGAACCCCCGG
>JACEFZ010002098.1:0-15019 GCA_014155875.1 Cepaea nemoralis
TTACTGGTCTCTTAAGGCCACAATCAATCAATGAAGTGTCGTCTCCGCAGAGAAGGTTGGCTGCAATGGATCTCCAACGCTGTCTCTCGCCTTGACTGTACATTCTGTCAGGCTGATGTTCGTCCATCTCTTGATGTTATCCTCCCACTTGTATCGTTGTCTACCTCTTGCTCGCTTGCCCTCAACCTTGCCTTCCAGTATGGTTTTTATAAGAGTATCATGTCTTTGAACGTGGCCAAAATATTTCACTTGTCTCCTCTTTATTTCTGTCATCAGCTCTCCCTTCATTCCCAGTTTTTCTAGGACCTCTGCATTTGATTGTTTTTGTTTCCAGGAATGGTTCTCGTTGCTTCAGAGGTCACAGATTGTGAGAATTGTATGGATATTTTGCCCTGGCCATGCGGGTGTACGGGGGAATGACCAGGCTGATAGGCTAGCAGGGAATGCACCTCTTGGTGTTATCTTGCCTATGGACAAGGGGGAGGTGGTCGTGCGCTTGTGGGACCAGGCGGAGAAGGCGGAGGAACAGATTGAGAACCCATATGTGGAAAGAATGAGATTGCGGGTGATCGGCAGAGGTTCTGGACAAATCTCAAAACTGAGAGGAAAGACCAGGAGAACTATTAATCTGATAGCGGTGGGAACGATTAGTAGTATGACTCTTCGCTGGTTGTTGAACGAGGGGACTGAGCACATATGGGAATGTCCTGAGTGCAGTGATGTCGGTTCTTAACTCAACTCAACTCAACTCATGCCGTTGAAAGCATTTTTTGGCCATTCCTATTCTATTTTTGATTTTCATTTCACTTCTGCCGTCATCTGGTATTATATGTCCAAGATGAGAGAAACTTGTTACTTGTTCTAGAATCTGCCCGTTTACTGTTCATTGATGACCTTTCCTTTTCACTACTAATTATCATAGTTTTTGTTTTTTGGATGTTAATATCTAAGCCACATTCTGCACTGTGCCTGTTTACTTCTTCCACTAGGTCTTGCAACTCTTGCTCACTTCCATTGATGTTGAGTCCAGGCATTTCAACTTGTTTAAAAATTCTTTCTGTGTATAGGTTGAAGAGGCTTGGGGACAGTACACATCCCTGCCGTACTCCTCTTTTTATCTCTATAGGTGACGAATAGTTATTACCGCATCTAATAGACGCCACTTGTTCCAAGTACAAGTTACTAATAAGTCTGATGTCCTTTCCGTCTACTCCTATATCTTGAAGGCACGTAATTAGTCGTTCATGTTGTACTCTATCAAAAGCTTTCTTGTCTATATCTATAAAACAAAGTGTATGTATATGTGTATGTATGTATGTAAATATGTATGTCCTTTATTTGTTCGCGAACGGCCCATCCGATTGAGATGAAATTTTCTACACGCCTTCCTTTCATTCCAGAGCTGTCAACTGTCATAGTTTTTTTTTTCTTCTTCCTCCTCCTCCCTCCTCCCCCTCCCAAAATACGTACGTAAATATATGATGATGATGATGAAAGAATCCCCGAACCAAAACGCTAGGGAAAGGTTATTTCAAGGGGCATAACTTTTCTGTATAACTTATAGTCATATTGTGGCATCGTTTTCAAAGATTTATAAACTCTTTGTCCATAGTTATGTACCGGCATATGAGTTATAATAAATAATGATACAATCTGTGAGGAATTTTCAAAGTTTTCATAAAAATAATGCATAATGCATAACATTGTAACTCATCTTTTTTTTGCTTAAAGAATGAATAAATAATAGTTACCTTATCTCTATCAAGTTTGAAGATTTTATATTTCTTTACACTGTCGCCAACTCTAAGAAGACATGGAACAACCTCAGCCATTATTAAATCTACAGGCATATGCGTTATATTCCTCCTCCTCCTCCTCTCCCCTCCTCCACCTCCTACCCTCTTCCTCTTCTCCTCCCCCTCCTCCCTCTCCCTCCTCCATCCTCCTCTTCTCTCTTTCTCCTCCTCCTCCCTCTTCCTCCTCCCAGCTCCTACTCCTCCTTTTTCTTCTTCTTCTGCTGCTGCTGCCGCTGCTCCATTTACCCAAGTTAATATATTACCAAGTTGGTCTTCGTTTATCTAAGGTTGTTCTAACTGCAACCAATAAATGATTAGACAGACAGACAGACAGACAGACAGACAGACAGACAGACAGACAGATAGACAGACAGACAGACAGACAGACAGTCAGTCGGGAACGGGAACTTATATGACTACTCATATGAATTAAATGAGATGCTCCCCATCAGGGGCTGGGCGAAGCCGGGCCGGATCAGACAGATAGACAGACAGATAGACAGACAGATAGACAGACAGACAGACAGATAGATAGTCGGGAACGGGAACGGGAGCTTATATGACTACTTATATGAATTAAATGAGATGCTCCACACCAGGAGCTGGGCGATGCCGGGCCGGGTCAGACAGACAGACAGACAGACAGACAGACAGACAGTCGGTAACGGAAACGGGAACTTATATGACTACTTATATGAATTAAATGAGATGCTCCCCACCAGGGACTGGGCGAAACCGGGCAGGGTCAGGCAGACAGATAGACAAACAGATAGACAGACAGATAGACAGTCTGGAACGGGAACTTATATGACTACTTATATGAATTAAATGAGATGCTCCACACCAGGAGCTGGGCAATGCCGGGCCGGGTCAGACAGACAGACAGACAGACAGACAGACAGACAGACAGACAGACAGACAGACAGACAGACAGACAGACAGACAGACAGACAGTCGGTAACGGGAACGGGAACTTATATGACTACTTATATGAATTAAATGAGATGCTCCCCACCAAGGACTGGGCGAAGCCGGGCCGGGTCAGCTAGTAGTCTATAAAACAAACAAATATATTTTAACGTGTGCACTCCGGCCTACACATCTGATGGTCCAAACACTGCACATACGAAGGACAGCCAGGCTGTTGGATAAGCGCGCACGCTCTTAAACTTCCGGTGTGCTGATGCCGATGTAGCGGGTTCAACCTCTACACCTGTCAATTGGGTTAAAATGTTGACTTCTCGTCCTTGACTTGGGGACACAATTTCAAATACCTCAGAAGTCGGAATGGGTTCGCCTGATGGCGTGGGACACTGGTAATAGGAAAAGCTAATCCACACACAAAAATTAGTCCCGTGCACTAGAAGTAGTATCATCTGTATAGACTATGCTTGAGTTCACATACCAAGGGCACGTTCTTGCTACGGGACTCGTGTCGTCAATGGACCGGTCTGACGGCCATGGGTTCAATGCTCATCGGGGCGGGACTGCATTTTTAAAATACAAACGTCATTAGACATTTGTGATATATGAATTCTTTAACAAACAAATTATATACAATCATTAAACAAGCACTTAAAGAATCTGACTGCAGTTGATGACTAGGGCACATCAACACACAGTCGACTCGAAGCGCTATCGAGAGCAAGTCGCCTAATCGGAAGCTGGCCGGGTGTTAGAAAATGGCACCTAGCAAGAAAATTTCCACAAGACACCCGACGTTCAAAATGAACAGCGTGGAAGCCGTCAAGACTATCAAGATGATGCAAGAAGACAACGTGTCTGCTAGCCGCAGCACAACGCCAGAACTCGAGGAAACATTAAATGAAGCTACCACTTCTACACAAGATGAAACCGCACCCGTAGCTCAACAGACGTCAGAGACTACAACTTTAACTGAAGCCAGCAGCAGCCGTGAAGTTTTCAACAGCACCAAGACCAAGCAGCCAGTTTACCAAAGATTTCAACATCGGAGGAAACTACAACAACTGAGCACTTCACCGGCAAATTGCTGCTAAAACAGGCAAGCGTGGGAGAAGCCAAACTGTTGGCGCTACCAACAGATAAGATAATCAAGCTGCTGGAAAACGAGCTGGGAAGAAACAGCATCTACCAGCTAAGAGAGACACCTGAGGGAGTAGTGGTCTCCCTCAACAAAAACCCAAAGATCACAGCACTTATGCAGAAAATCGCACAAGGAGAGAAGGCTGACATCAAGCTACACCATGGAATCTTATTGGAGGCCACCCGACACAGCATGATGAAACGATGGGTCATTAAACGAGTCAAGACCCATCTCACCAACGACCAGATCAGGGAAATGCTGACTCAAGATCACCAGCGCTGAGAGGATCATCGGTGTCACGAGCGCCATGAGTTAACCAGCTAATAATACCGACGTTTGCGTGGCGTATATTTTCTAGGCCACAACAGTCGTACTAACAGAGTAAACACAGCTGCACAGGTTACATCGTGTCAGCCCATAAACACATTTGGTGGTGAGTGAGAAGGAATGGATACATCGAGTTGGCAGTTCATTAACAGTTAGAATCACATATGATTGTCGGCTTAGGATATGGAATGGTTCCGTTTGTCATCTATACTGCCGGACATCAGACGGAAATGGCTGCTGGGATTGTCACCACGGAACAGAAGATTGACAGTTTATCAACAGGTCGGAAGTGCCCGACTAGGGAGAAAACAGTGCATCTGTCAATTCTTGGTTTCCGGCACATCGAGAGGATTGACGGGGTTATTTGCAACTCTTTGTTGTAACTCGACAGAAACTCGCTGGCTTGTTTGAGAATCTAAACTATTACTGACAACTTTGACAGGACTAAAGCCAGGAAAATGGATTCTTGACAAGGGATGATCTGCCACGGTGCCACCTGTGTGGGGGCATAAAGGATAACGTCACGTGGCCAACTTTGGTAGTTTGCCATATAAACCCGAGTTGGGATCAACTAGGGGGGGACTTGAAAAATGCTCTAGTCAGAGTGCCAGGGCACTGCAGTGCTTAGTGGAAATAATATCTACCGTGTGTTAATTAGTGACTTAATTTTGCACGTGCCTATAATGGCAGATGTAGATATGATTGATAGGACTGCAGTAGTGCCATTTAAGGTATAACCTATTATAATATATTCGTTATAATTACTTTAGGCAGTAGCCTTGTTAAACTATAGTGTGATGATTAGCACTGTTAGTGGAAACTAGCTAGAGTAGTGAAGTGATACTTGGCTCTGTTAGCTAAAATAGATCAGTGAAGTGTTGATAAGCTTTACTAGTTGAGAATTGAGTAATGAGGGATAATTGGGATCTTCCCGTAGGTGTCCCTGGTGGGCGGGGTTCCGCATTCTGGTTGCTGATTTTTTCTTTGTCATAGCCTGATTCGGCTCTAGGTGGGTAGCTAATCTGCTCTGTGACTAAGTCTAGTTAGCTAAAGATCATTAAGCAAGGTGATAGGCTTACACTCAGCCGAAGGGATCAGTGACTAGTACTATCACCAGATGTGTTGTTTCTATCCTAGGTTCCCTACCAGATCCAAGGAAACTCTACAAGTTTTGGGAAAGAATTAAAAAACCCATTCTGAAGAACACCAGTTCAAGAGTCAATAAAGTTGCATACAGAAACGTAACTTACGCTAGAAGGAAATTGATTCATCAAAGAGAGTGATGCATACTGATGCACCACACAGCATCAGACAGTAGTAACGAACCGAGAACCGGCTAAGAGTACCTAGTGTTAGTACAGTAACAATTAACATTAGTAATTAGCACTTATGGACTGAATGGTTCGATGTGCAACGAGGATGATCTGTCGACTAACTAACTAACTAACTAACTGCGTACACACTACAAAAGACTTGTGCAGTTTGTTAAGGAACGTTAGGAACGGACATTGTGTAGAGTGCAACCGGTCCATGATTAACTGTTAATACCACCGGTGTCTATTTCGGATGTTCATGAAATTGGATTACCAGAGGTCTACAGAGGCAAAGCAGTATCCGGCAAGATGGTTTCGGCAACGGGTGAGAAGTACATGTTCTGACGTACCGTGCTGTGGTCTATCTTTGCTGGGATCAGCTGACTGGGTTGCTGTCTGAGAGTCAGAGTCTACACACTTTATAGAACACGTCACACATTTTCTTCACATACACGTCTCATATACGTTACACTTTTATTTTAATAAATTACTCTTTATTAATTTCTAGAAGCAAGAGTTGTTGAGTATGTTGCGTTGGGGAAGTATGAGAAGGAGGCATAGTACGACAGTGTGAGAGTGATAGGAAAAGGTGTCCATGGGCTGATGGAGTGTGTTGGACGGAAGCTGGTGGATTCTCCAGAATATTGAGAGGAAAAAAAAAATTATAATGTGGGTGTCGGATCTCCTCACTCCAGGGACGACACTTTAAAGGAGGACACGACAATCGGAAAGAACAACATCCCCTCCACAGTTGTCATAGTAACATCAGAGGACCGAGTGATCCCTCAATACATCAGATGGGACAAGAGAGACCAAGTTCCAGAGCACTACATACCGAGAGTGCTGCAGTGCTCTAAGTGCCAGAAGTTTTGGTACACCCGTGCCACCTGCAAGAGTGAGGTTGAGGTTTGCAGATATTGCTCTGGACCTCATCCATACAGTCAGTGCCAGCATGCAAAGATCGACAAGGACTTCAGGAGGCCTAACACTAACAGAAAATGCGCCAACTGCCTCGGCAACCACGACGCCAGGTACCTAGGATGCCCCTGCCACCAAGACAGCAAGGAAGCTATGAAGATCGCCATCAAAACTAACTTGCCCTATAAATAGGCTAGGAGGCAGTACGAGGCCACCAATCGACTCACAAAAAGCGACAAAGCGCAACTTGAAGGCAAACTGAAGGACCTACGATCAAAGTTCAACAGCATGGAGGAAGAAGAAAAAGACAAGACGCAAGAGACTCAGATAACAGCCGCTCAGCGCATCCAGGACGAAACGAAGCAAGTTCAGGAGAAGATAGAGCAGGATGTCGCTCGAATGACTGCTATAAAGGCTGAGACGGACGAACAGCTATTTAAAATAGATGTCAAAGGAAAGGTCAGGAGAGATCTTAGATGAGATATTAGCACTGCTCAAGACCCAGACAGCCACATCCGAATCAGAAGATGCAAGAACACAGACAGAAGAAGAAGCAACAGAGGAAGGACGATATCGCTCACCATCAAGATCCGACTGGCGAACACCGAGAAGATTCGAAGGCAACCAACGACGGAGAAATAGGAGGAACACTAGGAGAGACAACTGGTAAAGCTCCCTGAAGAAAACAGCACCATAAGACGGGGTGGGACCACAATTACTCCAGGCCTCAACAAGTGCGCGACTCTGTCCAGACATGAAAAACCTCATTAAGAAAGTAACGAACGCAATCAACCCATCATAAGCCGGGAAGCTGACAACAAGCAGCCCAAAGTACGAAAGAGAAACTACAAGCTACACCATAAACATAGCGTCCTTCCGTAGAGTCCTTCTTTTTAACCAAGACAATGGGAAAAGAATATTCCGACTGAGACTTTTGAATTATTCCACTCCTTTCAAGATCAAGAATTTCCTTGTCTAATTTTTTGTCTATAATTTAAAGGGATGGAATAAGGTCGGCATTTGATAGGAGTGTAGTCGGATAGAAGAATGGAGTGTTCGATTCTGTCAGTTCTACCTGGAATGTCAGAAAAAAATGTCTTTGTACTCCGTCACTAATGCTATTGTCTGCTGTTTCTGCTCTTCTGTGAGTTTTTGGTTCTATATGTATGCTGTCAATTGTCGCTGTTATGTCCACTGTAGGAACTGGTAGTTCCATATCGCCGTCTTCTATTTGGTTAAGTACTGTGGTGGTACTAAGTGCGTATTCTGTTTGCTGATTAAGTGCAGTTGCGTTGTCGTCGTCTTCTGTCAAACTAACTAGTGTAGTTGCGTTGTGTTCGTCTGTCGTCCGATTGATTGGTCCGTCGTCTGTTCCTCTCGTCTTGAAAAATACGGTTTCAGCATGTTGATATGGAATATCTTTAATTTTCGGTTTATCGATATTTCATAGTCGACATCTGATATCTTTCGTACCACTTTGAATGGCCCTTGCCATGAAGTTAACAATAAGTCACGTTTGTCTGGCAATAGAAGTAACACCTCTTGTTCTGGTTCGAGGTGTAAGGTTTTGGCACCTTTGTTTGCGTAATGGCGGTAGATTTGTCCTTTCCTCTCCAAAGATGATTTCGCTATTACACACGATTTCATGATCTTATTGCGTGTTTCTGTCACCATTTCATAAGGTGATACAGGTGTTGGATTATCTAAAGTGTTTGTAATTAACTGATGGTAAATTGTGAGGGGTCCACGTGGGTTAGCCTCGTACACTAACTCAAATGGGGAGAAACCCGTACTCGAGTGCGGAATTTCTCGGTAGGCGAACTTTGTAATATAGAGTATAGTAACACCAGCAATTTGCCGGTGAAGTCCTCAGCTGTTGTAGTTTCCTCCGATGTTGAAATCTTTGGTAAACTGGGCTGTTTGGTCTTGGTGCTGTTGAAAACTTCACGGCTGCTGCTGGCTTCAGTTAAAGTTGTAGTCTCTGACGTCTGTTGAGCTACGGGTGCGGTTTCATCTTGTGTAGAAGTGGTAGCTTCATTTAATGTTTCCTCGAGTTCTGGCGTTGTGCTGCGGCTAGCAGACACGTTGTCTTCTTGCATCATCTTGATAGTCTTGACGGCTTCCACGCTGTTCATTTTGAACGTCGGGTGTCTAGTGGAGATTTTCTTGCTACGTGCCATTTTCTAACACCCGGCCAGCTTCCGATTAGGCGACAGCGACTCGATAGCGCGTTGAGTCGACTGTGTGTTGATGTGCCCTAGACATCAACTGCAGTCAGATTCTTTAAGTGCTTGTTTAATGATTGTATATAATTTGTTTGTTAAAGAATTCATCTATCACAAATGTCTAATGACGTTTGTATTTTAAAAATGCAGTCCCGCCCCGATGAGCATTGAACCCATGGCCGTCAGACCGGCAGGCCAGCATCTGGCCACTAGGCTATCGCGGGTCCCTAGACGACACGAGTCCCGTAGCAAGAACGTGCCCTTGGTATGTGAACTCAAGCATAGTCTATACAGATGCTACTACTTCTAGTGCACGGGACTAATTTTTGTGTGTGGATTAGCTTTTCCTATTACCAGTGTCCCTCGCCATCAGGCGAACCCACTCCGACTTCTGAGGTATTTGAAATTTATGTCTCCAAGTCAAGGACGAGAAGTCAACATTTTAACCCAATTGACAGGTGTAGAGGTTGAACCCGCTACATCGGCATCAGCACACCGGAAGTTTAAGAGCGTGCGCACTTATCCAACAGCCTGGCTGTCCTTCGTATGTGCAGTGTTTGGACCATCAGATGTGTTGGCCGGAATGCATGCGTTAAAATATATTTGTTTGTTTTATAGACTACTAGCTGACCCGGCCCGGCTTCGCCCAGTCCCTGGTGGGGAGCATCTCATTTAATTCATATAAGTAGTCATATAAGTTCTCGTTCCCGTTACCGACTATCTGTCTGTCTGTCTGTCTGACCCGGCTCGGCATCGCCCAGCTCCTGGTGTGGAGCATCTCATTTAATTCATATAAGTAGTCCTATAAGTTCCCGTTCCCGACTGTCTATCTGTCTGTCTGTCTGTCTGTCTATCTGTCTGTCTATCTGTCTGCCTGACCCTGCCCGGCTTCGCCCAGCCCCTGATGGGGAGCATCTCATTTAATTCATATAAGTAGTCATATAAGTTCCCGTTCCCGTCTGTCTGTCTGTCTGTCTGTCTGTCTGTCTGTCTGTCTCTGTCTGTCTGTCTGTCTGTCTGCCTGTCTGTCTAATCATTTATTGGTTGCAGTTAGAACAACCTAGATAAACGAAGATCAACTTACAAAAAGCATTAGAAAGAGCACTTGAAAGGTCTTTACATCTTCCCCAACAATTAACTTGGGTAAATGGAGCTGCGTCAGCAGCAGCAGCAGAAGAAGAAAAAGGAGGAGTAGGAGCTGGGAGGAGGAAGAGAGAGGAGGAGGGAGGAAGAGATAGGCGGAGAGAGGAGGAGGAGGGAAGAGGAGGGAGGAGTAGGAGTAGGGAGGAATAGGAGGGAGGAGGAGGGATTAAGAGGAGGAGAGAGGAGGAGGAGGGAGGAGGAGGAAGGAGGAGGGAGGAGGAGGGAGGAGGTAGAGGGAGGAGGAGAGAGAGGAGGAGGAGAGAAGAAGAGGAGGGAGGAGGAGGAGGAGGGAGGAAGAGGGAGGAGGAGGAGGGAAGGATGGAGGATGGAGGAGGAGGAAGAAGAGAGGAGTAGAAGGGAGGAGGAGGGAGGAGGAGGGAGGAAGGAGGATGGAGGAGTATGGGAGGAGGAGGAAGAGGGATGAAGAGGGAGGAGGAGGGAGGAGGAAGGAGAAGGAGGAGGGAGCATGAGGGAGGAGGAGGAGGGGAGGAGGAGAGGGAGAAGGAGGGAGATAGAGGAGGAGGGGGGAGGAGGGAGGAGGAGGAGAGAGGAGGAGGAGGTAGGGAGGAGGAGGAGGGAGGAGGTAGAGGGAGGAGGAGGAGGGAGGAGGGAGGAGAAGGAGGAGGGAGGATGAGGAGGGAGGAGGAGGAAGAGGGAGGAGGAGGGATGTGGAGGGAGGAGGAGGAGGAGGGAGGAGGTAGAGGGAGGAGGAGAGAGGATGAGGAGGGAGGAGGAGAAGGGAGGAGGAGGGAGGAGTAGGAGGAGGAGGATGTAGGTGGAGGAGGGAGACAAAGGGAGGAGAGGGAGGAGGAGGGATGAGGGGGAGGACGTAGGAGGAGGAGGGAGGAGGAGGAGAAGGGAGGAGGAAGGAAGCAGAGTGATTAGGAGGAGGGAGGAGGGCGAGCACGTAGGAGGAGGAAGAGGGAGGAGAAGGAGGGAGGAGAAGAACACAGGAGGAGGAGGAGGGAGGAGGGAGGAGGAGGAGGGAGGAGAAGGAAGAGGGAGGAGGAGGACGGAGGAGGTAGAGGGAGGAGGACGGAGGAGGAGGGAGGAGGAGAGAGGAGGAGAAGGGAGGAGGAGGGGGAAGAGGAGGAGGGAGGAAGGGGAGGAGGGAGTAGGAGGGATGAGGGGGAGGACGTAGAATTAGAAGGAGCTAGGAGGAGGGAGTGGGAGGAGAGAGGAGGAGAAGGGAGGAGGAAGGAAGAGGAGTGATTAGGAGGAGGGCGAGGAGGTAGGAGGAAGAGGGAGGAGGAGGAGGAGGAAGGAGGAGGAGGAGAAAGAGGGAGGAGAAGGAGGGAGAGGGAGGAGGGGGAGGGGAAGAGGAAGAGGGTAGAAGGAGGAGGAGGATTTTAACGCATATGCCTGTACATAACTGCAGCGAAAAGGTGGGTCTGTCTATCTATCTGACCCGGCGTGGCTTCGCCCAGCTCCAGGCGGGTAGCGTCTCATTAAATTCATACAACAAAAAAAGTAACTTAAAAGAATGTCCTTCCACACACCATCCATTATTTTTAATGAAAACTCTTTCTAATCACCTGCATGACTACAGTAACTTCTTAAGCATAAAAAGATGAGTTACAATGTTATGCATTGTGCATTATTTTTATGAAAACTTTGAAAATGCCTTAAAGATTGTATCATTATTTATTATAACTCATATGCCGATACATAATGTAGCAGAATGTATATCATATCAGTACTAGCTTTAGGGGTGCAAGACTACAGCACGCTTGAGCATCGATATAGAACAGTAAGAAAGATGCTCAAGTCGTGACGTAGCTGGTAGTTGGGTAGTTACCACCTAGAACGAGAGAAGGGAAGACAACATCATAATATATTCTGTACTTGGATTTTGTATCGACCATCATGAATAAATAAAGCCTGATTTGAAACAACACAACAGAACTTGTTGATCCTCTGTATACACACACTGTTACAAGATGGATTATTGGCGCCGCATACAGGATTCAATTTTTTTACTTGAAGGTCGCGAGTGAACAATGTGAAGTACGAAATGTCAACATGCCGCATGCTAAACTGGACTAACCAATTTGTTCAGGTACGAACGATATTTTAAACACTCATTAAATAAATTCAAAATCAGACCAACTGTAAGGGAATCAAGGTCAAAATGTAAACGTTTTTCAGACTACCTAAAGTAACCGTACACACATCAAAATTTTTGAATAGAGCCATCTACATCAAATGAGTGCCTATGACTGTGGAAATTTTATCAAGATGTTTTTCATCATAAATATTTGACTTACAGTATTTCAGCCGTCAAGTAACCTTGTGTTGAAGGTCACACACTTACATACTAGCGAATTCAATAGAAAATTGGTTTAAAGGAGCTGTTTCCTTTTGTTATGTTCATTCAACATTGACTTTGAGAACCTGAAGAAAAATGAGAGCTTTTGAGTCAATCATATCCTTTGATTGCAGGAAACACAGTTGTATTCGCTCATCCTGAATTCTAACAAGTCAAAATGTTTTCAACAAAAGCGAATATTTTAACAGAGTGTCAGCCTGCTAAAGAAAGGACGACCCAAATCTAGTCGCTCTATCGCTAGACCAGTTTTCAAGACGTCGCCTGAAGTGCCCTGTTCAGGGTGAAGAGAATGTTCAAGTCTGGTAGGGGCTCAACCAGGGGCTGAAAGCGAAAGAAAAGTAACGAAACCTGAGACGCTAGAAGAAGGATGTCAACGAAGTCGCGTTTGGATGGCTACTGAATAATACGAACTCCAGACGTTTGAGAATACAGGAACCGTGACAAGGGAAATTCTTAAAAAACGCACGTGAATCCACGCTTCTCTTGAATCAAGGAAAGACATGCTCGATGGTAAATTAATTTAAGTATAACTGCTATGAGAACATTTTGAATGTGATTTAAATATTTAAATAAGATCATTTAGATAAATTGTTTTATAAATGTGAATTTGCTTGTATAAGTGTATAGCGAAATATTTCAGCATGGCAGAAGAAGGTTCACTGACACAAGTTTTGACGGGGGTAGGAACAGTAATAGGCAAACTCAACACAGTAATGAAACAACAAGGAATGGCAGCTGAAATTGTTAAATTTAGCGGACAGGCGAAAGATTTTAAGAAGTGGATAACTTCGATAGAGAAATATGCATATTTGGTGTCAGCTTCAGATGAAGAGAAAATGAAACTTGCTTATCAGGCAGCAACAGAACCGGTTTCTGATCATATCAGAAGGAAATTAGAGGCTAGGGTAGATGAGACATGGGAGCAGTTCAAGGACGACTTAGCTCATAAATACGCGGAAATAACGGACCCACAACATGCGTTTTCGGTGTTGAGACAGTCCAAACAAAACACTGGAGAGACTGTACAATTATTCAGCGATAGGTTGATTAACTTGGCTGAAGAAGCATTCTTAGGACAGAACGTACGAGGAGAAGAGGTGGAGCGGATGTTAGTCGGGATTTTTGTGGATGGTATAAAGTCAGATGGACTGAAATTTAAGCTGATGAGGGAAAATCCTGAGAGATTATCACAAGCTGTAGATATAGCAGTACAAGAGGAGAATTTGAAACGTAGATTTAGGTTGAGAGTAGGACGAGAAATAAGTACCAGTCGAGAAGATAGAATTGAAGAGCCTATGGAGATAGGACAAACAAGGTTCGGATGGAATAGGAGACGAGGCATACAGGCATTACAAGGTAGTAGTAGAAATGCTTATGATGAAAGAAGGCAAATGAGATCTGTTGGTCTTGTGGTCAGAGGGGACACATTTTTCGCTTTTGTGGTAACAGGCGTGTCCAGTCGAATACACAAAGTAGAAATGGCAATAGCAGATTAAATAGGAATGTTGAAGAGAGACACAGAAGTTTTACAAGTACAAGAACGCAGGAAAACCGGCGCCCTACCTATTAAATAGGACCTGTGGTAGGAGGGAAAATAACAAGGTCCCAAGATTCAAAGAATATTTTAATAACAGGTATAGCAGGACGAGTAGAGAATTGCTCTCAATTAGATGAAATGAAACAGTTCACAGAGAATAAAACAGATCCCAGTTCATGTATAATAGAAATAGGGAAGTATAGAGTTCATACATTAATTGATTCGGGAGCTCAGGTTAGTGTGATCAAAGAAAGTTTTTTATACAAAATAATGAGAAATTGCAAAATATTCAGAAAGTCATAATAATCTTCACTCTGTTACAGGACAGAATTTACAAGTAATTGGACAAACAATAATGAATTTTAAGTTAGGAGGGATCAACGTAAGACATCTTTTTCATATAGTGAAAGATTTAAATAGAAACATGCTCATAGGAAGAGATTTTCTAATAAAAAATGGTGTAAGACTTATGTTTGATCTACATAAATTAAAATTCAAGGACGTGTATGTAGATTTAGAAAAAGACATGCACATTTCATCATTGGTTAGAGTTAAAATGTCTACGACGTTAAAACCACAGACGGTTAATTTGATACAGGCAAAGGTAAAAAGAAATCCGTATTATGAAGTAGGACATACAGTTAGAATCACTGAATTGCAAAGGGAAGTAATTGATGAGCCTGGTCTAGAAGTTCCAGATGGAATAATATCATTAGATAAACACTTGACTTTTCCAGTAATGATTATTAACAACACAGGTAGAGAAATTAAATTATACAGAGGATGTGTAATAGCCAAAGTAGATCATAACATTACTGACATATTAGCAACAGATAGAGTAGAAATGCCGGGAATAAATTATTCAGAAACTCCTAGTGAAAGAATTAATAACAGACGCGGACGCGAAAGAAAAGGGAATGTGCAGAAGGATGAATTGATCCACCCATTCAGAAGAAATACAGCCCAAATACATTCACTAGACAAAATAACAAGAGAGCAAGAATTGTTGGCACAGTTAAAAACTCCACCAGAAAATAAGAAAGTATTATAACAACTTATAAAGAGAATCAGGATGTATTTGCAATTAATGATTTAGAGTTGGGAAGGACAAAAATAGTTACGATGGAAATAGATACTGGAGATCACCCACCAATTAGTTTGAAACCGTTAGAAAACCCCCTTTAAAGGGAAAAGAAAATTGGGGTTGAAAAGTGCGTTTATTGGAACCCAAAATCAAAGTCCCCAATGTCAAACTCCGATTTTCATGTGCCAAAGCTGATGGTTCACATCGTAGCTTGCTGGACTAACCGGGGTTGAACAAAATAAAGAATCTAGCTTTACCCCTTGCCGGTGATTGACGATATTT
>JACEFZ010002099.1:0-219969 GCA_014155875.1 Cepaea nemoralis
AAGCTTGCTGGTACAACATGGGGAGGCAGATGAGAAAGTTCTCAAGAAGTTATATACTGGACGGGTGAGGCCAGTACTGGAATATGGCATTGCAGCTTGGGCAACAGCAGCTAAGTCAAACTTTAACAAAATAAGTAGAGTCCAAAATCAAGGAATGCGAATCATAACTGGAAGCCTGAAGACAACGCCTATTAATGAATTAGAAAAGATCACTTGTTTACAACCAATGCAGGATAGAAGAGATAGCAGAGCCCAGCAACAAGCAGAAAAATTTAGAAGATTGACAGACCACCCTATGTACAACAGATTTAATGGTTTTGGAAAGGGAAGACTGAAGCGTAGCAACTTTCTAGAAACTGCAAAACGAAGGATTAGGTCAGATCCTATTCTTAACATATCAACAGTCAAGCCCATACACAATGCACACAAGTTCCCAGCTTGGAGACAGCAGCAACTGCCTGAGATGATAGAAAACATTCCTGGTATTGAGAAAAAGAACACTCAGCATGAAACCGAAAGAAGAGAAATAACCCTAAACTACATAAAAGAACATTACCCAAGCAGCAATTGGACCCATGCATATACAGATGGATCAGCCAAAAATTCTATAGAGAATGGAGGAGGAGGAATTCTCCTAAATTTAAAAAATGGAGCGAAAAAAACACATTCAATGGCAACTGGAAAATTTTCAAGTAACTTCAAAGCGGAGGTAGAGGCTCTGAAAACTGCAGCAGAAATGCTCCTGATGGAGGAAAATAAAGAGAAGCAAATAGCTATCTTCACAGATGCAAAGTCAGCTGTCTCAATACTGAAGAGCAATAACAGCACAGAACTAACTGACCTAAGAGCAGCACTCCATGGTCTATGCCAGAAATCCAAAAAAGTTGTAATACAGTGGATCCCATCACATTGCAGTATACCTGGAAACGAAGAGGCTGACAGACTGGCAAAAGAGGGCGGACGACTACCACAGCCTGACATAGACATAACCTATAATGAGGCAAAGAGGTTGATAAAAAGCACTTATAGAACCAAATGGGAATCAGAGCATCCAGGCCATCAGAAGGATGATGCATATAACAAACTCGACCGAAGAGAACAAGTAGCAATCTTCAGACTCCGCACAGGACATAACAGGCTGAAATACCACTTGTTCAATAAACTAAAGATAGGAGATACCGATGAATGTAATTGTAGAACTGGAAAAATGACAGCAAAACATTTGCTGCAGGATTGCCCAACGTATGCAGAACAGAGAAAGATATTTTGGCCCACACCTGCTTCATTTGAGGACAAGCTCTATGGAGATATCAACAAGCTAAAGTTGACCGCAGATTACTTTAACTATATACAGGTTGACATTTAAAGGTGCATGAAGACCCAGAGGCATGAAATGGAATATTGCTTGGATAGCAAATCCATTACGTGGAAAGTCCAAATCAAAAGCCCATTGTGTGGGCTTCATAAAAGGTGGAAAAGTGTCCTAGTGGCACGAAATGGAATATTGCTTGGATAGCAAATCCATTACGTGGAAAGTCCGAATCAAAAGCCCACTGTGTGGGCTTCATAAAAGGTGGAAAAGTGTCCTAGTGGCACGAAATGGAATATTGCTTGGATAGCAAATCCATTACGTGGAAAGTCTGAATCAAAAGCCCACTAGTGTGGGCTTCATAAAAGGTGGAAAAGTGTCCTAGTGGCACGAAATGGAATATTGCTTGGCTAGCAAATCCATTACATGGAAAGTCCGAATCGAAAGCTCACTGTGTGGATGTCATCTGCAGACTGCATACTTCTGGTTTCCGGAAGAACAGCCTATGGTGAACGGAAGGCCCAATATACGGAAGTGAGGCTAAGCAGCCATGTGCAGGACGTGACGATTCCTTGGGTGAGCCCAGTACCAGAGCGCTATGTATCGGCTCTGCAAATATGGAAGCCTCCTTGGATGGCGGGGAATGCCCATGGTCTGCCCCTGCCTTCCCTTGAGGCTGACCAGGATCTTTGGCTGTTCTGTATGGACCAGCTGGGATGGGGGATAACACCACAACAGTGAGAGTCAAACGTCCTAAGAAACCCCCGGGAAGGTTAACCCGGTCAACAAATGCCCGCAGAAGTAGGATGTGTCGGCCTAACGGCGCAAGAACGCAGCTCTGCTGTAAACAGGCACAACGCAATCACATCCGAAAAAAAAACTCCGGATGAACGAAGAAGAAGAATATCGACCTACAATTTATTTTCACCGACCGGACTCAACACAACCAATAGTCTGGACCGAGAAACTAGCGACTGTGTTTAGTAGTCAGACAAGTCGATGTAAGGTAAATTATAGCCATCACATGATACTCAGACATAAGGAGACGAACGAACTTAGATTTTTCCATTCTTCATCAAATAATGCTTGTGCACTAGACATCCCCTTTTTAGTAAACAATTAACAAGACTTTGACGACTTTATAAACATAGTTCAGGAAAGCGACATGTTCAATTACGCCCTACACAACAGACCCGACTCTACGTATTTGGTAGAGACAATTCCCGCGACTAGCTTCTATATATATCACATCAATGAGCACCCGATAGGTTGTTGTCTAAAGGACTTACCTGACCACATAAGACACAACTACGGTATCAATATTTTACAATACGACTCACATAACAAACCATACACTGACAATTTTTGTCTCTTTCGATGTCTGGCGGTATTCCAAGGAAAACTTAGAAAACATACCATGCGCTTAGCTAACCAGTGGCAGAAATACCAGAAAATAGAGTCGTTAGAAAACTTCCCAGGGGTTAGGCTTATCGACATGCCCAGTATGGAAAAATGTTTTGAGGTAAAGGTAGACATATTTGAATTCAATGAGACCCAGGCCCTGGTCCCCAAACTTCGCAGTAGTGGGGAATACGCTAAAACGTTGCGGGTATTACTATACAACGATCACTTCATGTACATTAATGACTTTGATAGAATAGCCAAGTCATTTGGGTGTAGCGAGTGTGGGTAAGTCGTGGAGTGGATTCTGGGAAATGGATAGACATACTCAAACTTGTAGTGGGGGAGTCCCCGTGAACCGGTATAAAGGAGGGGTCTATACTGTGACAGAAACTGTATGGGAGACCATTAGCTCATTGGGGGTCAAGGTAGATACCAAGTACGTATATCCTTATAGGGCTGCCTACGACTATGAATGTTACTTCGAGACTAGCAATTTACCAGGGGAAACCAAGTCCACCAAATTTTTATGTAAGCATGTCCCACTTAGTTGGTCGATAGCGTCAAATGTCCCTGGTTTCGAGGACCCCGTCTGCCACATCACAGCAGGTAATCCTCTGGACTTGGTGAGAAAGATGATTAAATATCTGACTCAAATCGCTGATGCAGCGTACGCCGAATTACGAACTAAGTTCGACTGGTTATACACAAGGTTAGAACAGCTAAATGAACACAAACTAATAGCTAAGTTAGACGAGTACATGCAGGAAATGCCGGTGATAGGATTTAACTCTGGGAGGTATGATATAAATCTAATTAAGCCTTATTTGATAGAGTCCTTCCTCTCTGCCACTGATGACCCCTTTAAATACATAGTGAAGAGAAACAATAACGTCATGGCCATTTCCACAGAAAAACTGAAATTCTTAGATATAGTTAACTATCTAGCCCCAGGATTTAGCTACTCCAAATATTTAGCGGCCTATGACGTAGAGGAGACCAAGGGGTTCTTTTGCTACGAGTATATCACCTCATTAGATAAACTACAAGAGACTCGCTTACCTCCACACAAGGCCTTCCATTCGCAGCTGAAAAACTCCAACATTTCAACTGCTGATTACAATGTCTGTCAGCGAGTATGGCGCGAGAACCATATGTCGACACTGGCAGACTTCCTAAGGTGGTACAACAACAAGGACGTGCGACCATTTATTAAAGCGTTAAAGACTCAGGTTAAATTTTACAAGGGTTTGGGAGTAGATATTTTTAAAGATGCCATCTCCGTTCCCGGGGTGACCCTAAAGTACCTGTTTAAAACCATCCCCAAGAATATAGTGTTTTCACTATGTTCCAATAAGGAGAGTGATCTGCACACCACCCTTAGAAAAAATATTGTTGGGGGCCCATCGATCATATTCCATAGATATCATGAGGTAGATAAGACCAGGATTCGAGGGGGTGAAGTAGTTCAGAGTGTGAAAGGGTACGATGCCAACGCTCTATACCTGTGGGCTCTGACGCAGAAGATGCCCACGGGTTTTCCTGTGATAAGAAATGCAGAAGATGGGTTCAAGCCCCATAAAACCAGAGTGTACATCGTCCAGTGCAGAGAGTGGTTGGCCTGGGTACAACACAGTCAAGGAATAGAGCTACAAACACAGTTTAATGGGCGGGAGATGTCTCTAGGAGAACGACACATCAGTGTAGATGGCTGGGATAAGAAGACTCGAACCGTCTACCAGTTTCACGGGTGCTTATTTCACGGACATCAAGACTGTGTGCTGACACAGGGTATTGATGTTAACCCAGTGAGCAAAAAACCCTTGGTCGAGCTGTATGCCAACACTCTTCAGATTCACGAGTATCTGAAGAAGGAGGTTAACGTTACGGTCGTGGAAATGTGGGAATGCGCGTGGAAGTCTCTCAAAAAGACTAATACCACCATTAAGAACTTCGTGAAGACGACATTCCCATACGTCGCACCCTGGCATGGTTACCAGGACATAGACCAAGACAAGATTCTCAAGGCTGTAAAAGACGAGACTTTGTTTGGTCTAGTGGAATGCGACATCCACGTACCAGACGAGTATAAAGAGTATTTCTCTGAAATGACTCCCATCTTTAAAAACACTGATGTGTCTAGAGCCGACATTGGTGAACTTATGAGTCAGTACGCTGAGAAACATAAGTTGATGAATAGCCCACGTCGGACTCTGATAGGTAGTTATATCGGGGAAAAGATCCTATTGGCCACACCATTGCTAAAATGGTATTTGACGCATGATCTAAAGGTCACCAAAATATACCAAATAATTGAGTATAAACCCGAGAAGTGTTTTCGAAAGTTTGGTGAGGAGGTTTCTGCTGCCAGACGGGCCGGTGACAGCAATACGGCTTATACTATTAACGCCGAGACAATGAAACTGTTGGGAAACGCAGCCTATGGCAAAACATTAACCAATAAGGCCAAGCACACCAATGTTTCATATTGTCGTGGGGCTGGCACGTCAAAGGTGGTGAATCAACCTCTATTCAAAAAGATGACCATGCTGTCAGAAGATGTCTTTGAGGTGGAGTCTCTAAAGAAGAACATCTTATGGGATCTACCCCAACAAATGTTTTGAGGTAAAGGTAGACATATTTGAATTCAATGAGACCCAGGCCCTGGTCCCCAAACTTCGCGGTAGTGGGGAATACGCTAAAACGTTGCGGGTATTACTATACAACGATCACTTCATGTACATTAATGACTTTGATAGAGTAACCAAGTCATTTGGGTGTAGCGAGTGTGGGAAGTTGTGGAGTGGATTCTGGGAAATGGATAGACATACTCAGACTTGTAGTGGGGGAGTCCCCGTGAACCGGTATAAAGGAGGGGTCTATACTGTGACAGAAACTGTATGGGAGACCATTAGAGACCCAGGCCCTGGTCCCCAAACTTCGCGGTAGTGGGGAATACGCTAAAACGTTGCTGGTATTACTATACAACGATCACTTCATGTACATTAATGACTTTGATAGAGTAGCCAAGTCATTTGGGTGTAGCGAGTGTGGGAAGTTGTGGAGTGGATTCTGGGAAATGGATAGACATACCCAGACTTGTAGTGGGGGAGTCCCCGTGAACCGGTATAAAGGAGGGGTCTATACTGTGACAGAAACTGTATGGGAGACCATTAGCTCATTGGGGGTCAAGGTAGATACCAAGTACGTATATCCTTATAGGGCTGCCTACGACTATGAATGTTACTTCGAGACTAGCAATTTACCAGGGGAAACCAAATCCACCAAATTTTTATGTAAGCATGTCCCACTTAGTTGGTCGATAGCGTCAAATGTCCCTGGTTTCGAGGACCCCGTCTGCCACATCACAGCAGGTAATCCTCTGGACTTGGTGAGAAAGATGGTTAAATATCTGACTCAAATCGCTGATGCAGCGTACGCCGAATTACGAACTAAGTTCGACTGGTTATACACAAGGTTAGAACAGCTAAATGAACACAAACTAATAGCTAAGTTAGACGAGTACATGCAGGAAATGCCGGTGATAGGATTTAACTCTGGGAGGTATGATATAAATCTAATTAAGCCTTATTTGATAGAGTCCTTCCTCTCTGCCACTGATGACCCCTTTAAATACATAGTGAAGAGAAACAATAACGTCATGGCCATTTCCACAGAAAAACTGAAATTCTTAGATATAGTTAACTATCTAGCCCCAGGATTTAGCTACTCCAAATATTTAGCGGCCTATGACAGTAGAGGAGACCAAAGGGGTTCTTTTGCTACGAGTATATCACCTCATTAGATAAACTACAAGAGACTCGCTTACCTCCACACAAGGCCTTCCATTCGCAGCTGAAAAAACTCCAACATTTCAGCTGCTGATTACAATTGTCTGTCAGCGAGTATGGCGCGAGAACCATATGTCGACACTGGCAGACTTCCTAAGGTGGTACAACAACAAGGACGTGCGACCATTTATTAAAGCGTTAAAGACTCAGGTTAAATTTTACAAGGGTTTGGGAGTAGATATTTTTAAAGATGCCATCTCCGTTCCCGGGGTGACCCTAAAGTACCTGTTTAAAACCATCCCCAAGAATATAGTGTTTTCACTATGTTCCAATAAGGAGAGTGATCTGCACACCACCCTTAGAAAAAATATTGTTGGGGGCCCATCGATCATATTCCATAGATATCATGAGGTAGATAAGACCAGGATTCGAGGGGGTGAAGTAGTTCAGAGTGTGAAAGGGTACGATGCCAACGCTCTATACCTGTGGGCTCTGACGCAGAAGATGCCCACGGGTTTTCCTGTGATAAGAAATGCAGAAGATGGGTTCAAGCCCCATAAAACCAGAGTGTACATCGTCCAGTGCAGAGAGTGGTTGGCCTGGGTACAACACAGTCAAGGAATAGAGCTACAAACACAGTTTAATGGGCGGGAGATGTCTCTAGGAGAACGACACATCAGTGTAGATGGCTGGGATAAGAAGACTCGAACCGTCTACCAGTTTCACGGGTGCTTATTTCACGGACATCAAGACTGTGTGCTGACACAGGGTATTGATGTTAACCCAGTGAGCAAAAAACCCTTGGTCGAGCTGTATGCCAACACTCTTCAGATTCACGAGTATCTGAAGAAGGAGGTTAACGTTACGGTCGTGGAAATGTGGGAATGCGCGTGGAAGTCTCTCAAAAAGACTAATACCACCATTAAGAACTTCGTGAAGACGACATTCCCATACGTCGCACCCTGGCATGGTTACCAGGACATAGACCAAGACAAGATTCTCAAGGCTGTAAAAGACGAGACTTTGTTTGGTCTAGTGGAATGCGACATCCACGTACCAGACGAGTATAAAGAGTATTTCTCTGAAATGACTCCCATCTTTAAAAACACTGATGTGTCTAGAGCCGACATTGGTGAACTTATGAGTCAGTACGCTGAGAAACATAAGTTGATGAATAGCCCACGTCGGACTCTGATAGGTAGTTATATCGGGGAAAAGATCCTATTGGCCACACCATTGCTAAAATGGTATTTGACGCATGATCTAAAGGTCACCAAAATATACCAAATAATTGAGTATAAACCCGAGAAGTGTTTTCGAAAGTTTGGTGAGGAGGTTTCTGCTGCCAGACGGGCCGGTGACAGCAATACGGCTTATACTATTAACGCCGAGACAATGAAACTGTTGGGAAACGCAGCCTATGGCAAAACATTAACCAATAAGGCCAAGCACACCAATGTTTCATATTGTCGTGGGGCTGGCACGTCAAAGGTGGTGAATCAACCTCTATTCAAAAAGATGACCATGCTGTCAGAAGATGTCTTTGAGGTGGAGTCTCTAAAGAAGAACATCTTATGGGATCTACCCCAACAAATGTTTTGAGGTAAAGGTAGACATATTTGAATTCAATGAGACCCAGGCCCTGGTCCCCAAACTTCGCGGTAGTGGGGAATACGCTAAAACGTTGCGGGTATTACTATACAACGATCACTTCATGTACATTAATGACTTTGATAGAGTAACCAAGTCATTTGGGTGTAGCGAGTGTGGGAAGTTGTGGAGTGGATTCTGGGAAATGGATAGACATACTCAGACTTGTAGTGGGGGAGTCCCCGTGAACCGGTATAAAGGAGGGGTCTATACTGTGACAGAAACTGTATGGGAGACCATTAGAGACCCAGGCCCTGGTCCCCAAACTTCGCGGTAGTGGGGAATACGCTAAAACGTTGCTGGTATTACTATACAACGATCACTTCATGTACATTAATGACTTTGATAGAGTAGCCAAGTCATTTGGGTGTAGCGAGTGTGGGAAGTTGTGGAGTGGATTCTGGGAAATGGATAGACATACCCAGACTTGTAGTGGGGGAGTCCCCGTGAACCGGTATAAAGGAGGGGTCTATACTGTGACAGAAACTGTATGGGAGACCATTAGCTCATTGGGGGTCAAGGTAGATACCAAGTACGTATATCCTTATAGGGCTGCCTACGACTATGAATGTTACTTCGAGACTAGCAATTTACCAGGGGAAACCAAATCCACCAAATTTTTATGTAAGCATGTCCCACTTAGTTGGTCGATAGCGTCAAATGTCCCTGGTTTCGAGGACCCCGTCTGCCACATCACAGCAGGTAATCCTCTGGACTTGGTGAGAAAGATGATTAAATATCTGACTCAAATCGCTGATGCAGCGTACGCCGAATTACGAACTAAGTTCGACTGGTTATACACAATGTTAGAACAGCTAAATGAACACAAACTAATAGCTAAGTTAGACGAGTACATGCAGGAATGCCGGTGATAGGATTTAACTCTGGGAGGTATGATATAAATCTAATTAAGCCTTATTTGATAGAGTCCTTCCTCTCTGCCACTGATGACCCCTTTAAATACATAGTGAAGAGAAACAATAACGTCATGGCCATTTCCACAGAACAACTGAAATTCTTAGATATAGTTAACTATCTAGACCCAGGATTTAGCTACTCCAAATATTTAGCGGTCTATGACATAGAGGAGACCAAAGGGTTCTTTTGCTACGAGTATATCACCTCATTAGATAAACTACAAGAGACTCTCTTACCTCCACACAAGGCCTTCCATTCGCAGCTGAAAAACTCCAACATTTCAGCTGCTGATTACATTGTCTGTCAGCGAGTATGGCGCGAGAACCATATGTCGACACTGGCAGACTTCCTAAGGTGGTACAACATGCGACCATTTATTAAAGCGTTAAAGACTCAGGTTAAATTTTACAAGGGTTTTGGGAGTAGATATTTTTAAAGATGCCATCTCCGTTCCCGGGGTGACCCTAAAGTACCTGTTTAAAACCATCCCCAAGAATATAGTGTTTTCACTATGTTCCAATAAGGAGAGTGATCTGCACACCACCCTTAGAAAAATATTGTTGGGGGCCCATCGATCATATTCCATAGATATCATGAGGTAGATAAGACCAGGAGTCGAGGGGGTGAAGTAGTTCAGAGTGTGAAAGGGTACGATGCCAACGCTCTATGCCTGTGGGCTCTGACGCAGAAGATGCCCACGGGTTTTCCTGTGATAAGAAATGCAGAAGATTGGTTCTTCTTCTTCTTCTTCTTCTTCGTTCATCCGGAGTTTTTTTTTCGGACGTGATTGCGTTGTGCCTGTTTACAGCAGAGCTGCGTTCTTGCGCCGTTAGGCCGACACATCCGACTTCTGCGGGCATTTGTTGACCGGGTTAAACTTCCCGGGGGTTTCTTAGGACGTTAGACTCTCACTGTTGTGGTGTTATCTCCCATCCCAGCTGGCCCATATAGAACAGCCAAAGGCATCCTGGTCGGCCCTCAAGGGAAGGCAGGGGCAGACCATGGGCATTCCCCGCCATCCAAGGAGGCTTCCATAATTGCAGAGCCATCACACAGCGCTCTGGTACTGGGCTCACCTAAGGAATCGTCACGTCCTGCACAATGCTGCTTAGCCTCACTTCCGTATATTGGGCCTTCCGTTCACCATAGGCTGTTCTTCCAGAAGCCAGAAGAATGCAGTTTGCAGATGACATCCACACAGTGAGCTTTCGATTCGGACTTTCCACGTAATGGATTTGCTATCCAAGCAATATTACATTTTGTGCCACTAGGACACTTTTTCCACCTTTTTTGAAGCCCACACAGTGAGCTTTTGATTCGGACTTTCCACGTAATGGATTTGCTATCCAAGCAATATTCCATTTCATGCCTCTGGGAGGCTTGTGTAACCGACATGCCTGTGGTATGAAGTGTGGGAGTCTAGATACTTCTTCACGTACCTTTAAATGTCAACCTGAATACAGTTAAAGTAAGCTGCAGTCGACTTGAGCTTGTTGATATTTCCATAGAGCTTGTCCTCGAATGAAGCAGGTGTGGGCCAAAATATCTTTCTCTGTTCTGCATATATTGGGCACTCTTGCCCCAAATGTTTAGCTGTCATTTTACCAGTTCCACAATTACATTCATCTGTATCTCCTATCTTTAGTTTGTTGAACAAGTGGTATTTCAACCTGTTGTGTCCTGTGCGGAGTCTGAAGATTGCTACTTGTTCTCTTCGGTCGAGTTTGTAATATGCATCATCCTTCTGGTGGCCTGGATGCTCTGATTCCCATTTGGTTCTATAAGTGCTTTTTATCAACCTCTTTGCCTCATTATAGGTTATGTCTATGTCAGGCTGTGCCAGTCTGTCAGCCTCTTCATTTCCAGGTATACTGCAATGTGATGGGATCCACTGTATTACAACTTTTTGTGATTTCTGGCATAGACCATGGAGTGCTGCTCTTAGGTCAGCTATTTCTGTGCTGTTATTGCTCTTCAGTATTGAGACAGCTGACTTTGCATCTGTAAAGATAGCTATTTGCGTCTCTTTATTTTCCTCCATCAAGAGCATTTCTGCTGCAGTTTTCAGAGCCTCTACCTCCGCTTTAAAGTTACTTGAAAACTTTCCAGTTGCCACTGAATGGTTTTTTTTCCACTCCATTCTTTAAATTTAGGAGAATTCCTCCTCCTCCATTCTCTACTGAATTTTTGGCTGATCCATCTGTATATGCATGGGTCCAATTGCTGCTTGAGTAATGTTCTTTTATGTAGTTTAGGGTTATTTCTCTTCTTTCGGTTTCATGCTGAGTGTTCTTTTTCTCAATACCAGGAATGTTTTCTATCATCTCAGGCAGTTGCTGCTGTCTCCAAGCTGGGAACTTGTCTGCATTGTAAATGGGTTTGACTGTTGATATGTTAAGTATGGGATCTGCCCTAATCTTTCGTTTTGCAGTTTCTACAAAGTTGCTACGCTTCAGTCTTCCCTTTCCAAAACCACTAAACCTTTTATACATAGGGTGGTCTGTCAATCTTCTAAATTTTTCAGCTTGTTGCTGGGCTCTGCTATCTCTTCTATCCTGCATTGGTTGTAAACAAGTGATCTTTTCTAATTCATTAATAGGCGTTGTCTTCAGGCTTCCAGTTATGATTCGCATTCCTTGATTTTGGACTCTACTTATTTTGTTAAAGTTTGACTTAGCTGCTGTTGCCCAAGCTGCAATGCCATATTCCAGTACTGGCCTCACCCGTCCAGTATATAACTTCTTGAGAACTTTCTCATCTGCTCCCCACGTTGTACCAGCAAGCTTTTTCATGATTGCCATTCTTTGCCTTGCTCTTGTTCGATTTTTCTCAACCTGTGTCTTCCATGTCAGGCGACGATCAAAGGTGACTCCTAGATAGTTTGGATTTTCTTCATGGCGCAACATTTTTCCATTCAATACCAGCTTAGGTTGCTGAGTTTTAGTTGAGAGGGAGAACACTGTGCATGTTGTTTTCTCCTCACTTATCTTCACTAGCCATGATTTTGACCAGTCCTCTAGCGCTAATAGGGCTTGCTGTATTCTGCTGTTAGCTGTACTAATATATTCTTCAGATGTCCATATGGCTAGGTCATCTGCAAAGGATGATGTGTGTACTCTGGCTGGAAAATTTTCCGTGATGTCGTTTATATATGCTAGGAATAATGTTGGTGAAAGAACTCCTCCTTGGGGGACACCTTGCTCCAACAGCATCATTTTGCTGGTTTGTCCTTGTACTTTTGTCCTGGCAGTTCTGTTCTCAAGGTAGTGGCTGATCCATTTGTACATTTTCCCACAAACATGCATTTTTTGCAGTTTTACTTTCAGTCCTTCCTTCCATACTTTATCAAATGCTTTTTCTAAATCTATCCAGACCGCTAGTGTGTGCTTTTTCTCTTGGAAGGCATCCTCTATTTCCTGAGCTATATAGGTTATTTGATCTTCAGTGGATCTGTACTTTCTGAATCCTGCTTGGTGAGGTGTTAAGAGTTGGTTTTCTTCCAGATGCCATGTTAGCCTGCCATTGATAATGCGTTCCATTAATTTTCCTACACAGCTAAGAAGACTGATAGGTCGATAGCCATTTGGTTCTTCCAGGTCTTTTCCTTTCTTTGGGACTGGTATTAGTATAGCTTCCTTCCATGCCTGTGGGACTATTCCCCTCTTCCAGCTGTAATTTAGGACTGCTAGTAGTTTCTTTTTTGCCTTAGTGCCTAGTCCTATTAGCATTTCATTTGTGATTCCATCCTTTCCTGGTGATGTCTTCTTTTTTAGGGTATTCATTACCTGTTTCATTTCTTCCATTGTTAGATTTGCCGTCATATATTCTGCTGCTGTCTCTGTATATCTATGATGTATCTGTTTATCTTTGATTGCTTTCTTCTGTTCGGCTGTAATATCAATGTGGTTTGCACTGGCATAGTGTTCCATTAGTGCATTTGCAGCCTTTTTTCCTGTAAGCAAGGCATTTCCTTGTTTAATTGTTATTTGTTTGTTTCTAGGTCCTTCATTGTTCATGGCTTTCACTAGTTTCCATAGTTTGTTTCCATCCCTGTCAAAATTCAGGTTTTCTGTTTTTTTTCCTCCAACAATCTCTTGTTGTTTGATTTACTGTACTTTTATATTTTGCTGAGATGGCTTTGAGAGAGATGTTCGCTTCAGTTGTTTGTTCTCTCTCTGCGGTCTTCCTAGCATCTTCAACTTTGTCCTCCAAAATTTGTAGTTCCTCAGTCCAGTATGGTTTGTAATTTTTTCTCGCTCCTCTTGGAATAGACTCAGTGGCCGCCTGTATTATTGCTCTGTTTAGACTTTCCACCATTTGCTTCATGTTGCCATATCGTGTATTTATGTTTTCACAATATTTGTCTGTTAGTATGGCAAATCTGTCCCAATCTGCTCGTTTGTAATTCCAGCGGGGCAAAGGCTTTTGCTCCTGTGGAACATACTCCATATTTATTACAAGCTTGATTGGTCTGTGGTCACTACCTGCTAATTGGTCAAGCACATGGCGATCGATTTTGTGGAGGATGTCTCCTGTGCAGAAAGCTAAGTCTGGAGTAGAAGTGGTAATCCATCTTCTGGAGTAGAAGCTAGGTGTGTCATCCGCTTTGTTGAGTAGATGGAGATTTGAGTCTATTTCCCAGTCCTCCACTTCATCTCCTCTTTTGTCAGTATCTGGGTATCCCCATCTTTCTGAACGGCTATTAAAGTCTCCGACAACAATGCAATTTGTGTCAGTTATTTTCATGTTTGAGAGTGTAAGATCCTTATCTGCCGGGCTATACAGATTGTAAATTCTTATTTTCACGTCCTTTATCATTATATCAACACCTATAATTTCCGTTTGGTTGTCAGAGATCACAGATACTTCGCTGCAAGGTATTGTATTTCGTGTAAGTATTACAACTCCTCCTTTGTGTCCTTCGCGGTCGAAACGTGTGGCCTGATATCCCTTGACTGAAAATGTGCGATTTGCGTTGAGGTGTGTCTCTTGAATGCATGCCACATCTATTCCATCTTTATGAAGACGCTGTGTTAGGGAGGCTTTCTTGTTATAAACTCCTTCTGCATTCCATTGTAGTATGTTGAGTGTCCGGGGTGTTTGGTCAATAGCTCTTAACCTACTCCTCTGTGCCTTGACTCCACAGCACAGGGGAAGGTGACCACCAGTAGTCATGGGTGGACCCCCTCGAGGCAGGGGGCCCGGCACTATCACCGCCTGATGGGACTTCACGGGATTAGCACCATAACGATTAATTTTCATCTGTGGCATCATGAAATGATAAAGTTACGTTGCACTTCTTTGTCAAGCCTATGGCTCAGTACATCCGATTTCGACAAGCATTTGTTCGGGATGCTTTCCCTAGCCTTTGACTGTCCCCAGTCTACCTACAAGGCAGCAGGTATGTGCGTCACTTTGTCTGGTCCCTCTCCCTTGACCTGTCCGACATGGGTGACCCTACCAGTAGCTGTGCTACCGTCGGCATAGCTCTTGGGGTCATTGGAACGCACAAGCCCCTCTACCTCGTCAAGGTGGACGCACGGCAGAGGGGAGATGGGTTCAAGCCCCATAAAACCAGAGTGTACATCGTCCAGTGCAGAGAGTGGTTGGCCTGGGTACAACACAGTCAAGGCATAGAGCTACAAACACAGTTTAATGGGCGGGAGATTTCTCTAGGAGAACGACACATCAGTGTAGATGGCTGGGATAAGAAGACTCGAACCGTCTACCAGTTTCACGGGTGCTTATTTCACGGACATCAAGACTGTGTGCTGACACAGGGTATTGATGTTAACCCAGTGAGCAAAAAACCCTTGGTCGAGCTGTATGCCAACACTCTTCAGATTCACGAGTATCTGAAGAAGGAGGTTAACGTTACGGTCGTGGAGATGTGGGAATGCGCGTGGAAGTCTCTCAAAAAGACTAATACCACCATTAAGAACTTCGTGAAGACGACATTCCCATACGTCGCACCCTGGCATGGTTACCAGGACATAGACCAAGACAAGATTCTCAAGGCTGTAAAAGACAAGACTTTGTTTGGTCTAGTGGAATGCGACATCCACGTACCAGACGAGTATAAAGAGTATTTCTCTGAAATGACTCCCATCTTTAAAAACACTGATGTGTCTAGAGCCGACATTGGTGAACTTATGAGTCAGTACGCTGAGAAACATAAGTTGTTGAATAGCCCACGTCGGACTCTGATAGGTAGTTATATCGGGGAAAAGATCCTATTGGCCACACCATTGCTAAAATGGTATTTGACGCTTGATCTAAAGGTCACCAAAATATACCAAATAATTGAGTATAAACCCGAGAAGTGTTTTCAAAAGTTTGGTGAGGAGGTTTCTGCTGCCAGACGGGCCGGTGACAGCAATACGGCTTATACTATTAAAGCCGAGAAAAGTTTATTAAAGTTTCTCGGTCCAGTCTATTGGTTGTGTTGAGTCCGGTCGGTGAAAAAAATTGTAGGTCGATATATGTTTGTTGATCTTGTGATGAGTCCTAAGGGCCTGCCAGTTGTCTCTATATGTCTGCTGGATATTGTCGACGGTGGGGAGTTTGTCTAAAGTCTTTAGCTCCTCATCTATCTCGACTCTCTCATCTAGCATTACGTTGGCTTCCTCTACTACCACTTGCTCGTTATCGTGTTTCTGTATTTTAGGTGGTTGTGGGTCTGATGGTGCTTTTCTTTTTCTTGATGCTTTTTTGGTATCCGTGTTTGATGTTGAAGGTATATTGTCCATATGTGTTGGAGGTGTAGTGTCCATGTTTAATGATGCGGGTGTAGTTGATGTCATGGGTGTCTGGTGATGTGCTCTTAAATGGTGTTGTAATGTGTCTTTTCTGTTGTATAAGTGACCGCAGAGGTGGCATGTGTGAGTTTCGGTTTTGTGGACTGTTCGAATGTGACGTGTAAGATTGTGGCGTTCAGTGAAACCGTTGTTACATGTAGAACACAGATGGATATTTTTCTGGTTAGTGGCCATGATTCCAGCTGACAATAATGTAAATTACTGTTAGTCGGCTGCTTGTTGCGGGTTGGTACACTTTTCTTTATATTTAATCACCGGCGGTGTTTTTTAAAATTATAATAGTGGCTGTTTGCGTACAAGGATACTGGTTCTTTGTATTCTACCAGGTTGACCACGTACACCTGTGAAAGTATCAATCAGAAATTTTTTTTAGTTTTCACCAATAATTTTTAATTTTCATATTTTTTATTGAGCTAACAACCGATATCATACATGTGTGTAATATAATTTTAAATAAGTTGCCATTAGGTAGACAGTGACACACTCATATATAAAGTTAATCTTTATAGAGAATGTGAAGTTAAGAAAATTTTTTTTTTTCTAACTTCAACAAGACACAATCAATATAGTTTGACATCTGGTCTAGACATTACATTTGAAGAACTCACAAGGCCGGAGCATGCTTTGTTAACACTGAATATGAAAGACCACAAGATACGACTGCGTGAAGTTAGCAGACCAGCTTGAGTAAAAGAAAAATAGACAAACAACCCATTAAGTACAGAACGAACACCAAAAATTTAAAAAAAACGTAAGTGTCCATAAGAGAGAGAGAGAGAGAGAGAGAGAGAGAGAGAGAGAGAGAGAGAGAGAGAGAGAGAGAGAGAGAGAGAGAGAGAGAGAGAGAGAGAGAGGTGTTCTATTGATGTCTTCATATCACTGGAGTAGTACATGAACTATTAACATTTGGGTTCAGCTTGCAAGGTTACCAGTATTCACACGCACACATATACATACATATATACAGATATACATATACATAATACCTGCTTGTAGTACCAACTCGCTGGTGGTGATCCTTTGCTTGGTCAGACACAAGGCAATGCTGCTTGTTGACAATATCGAGTCTCTGGTGGTAACCCTTTGCTATGTTTGATACAAAGCGACGATGGTTGTCGGCGAGCTGGACTCACTGGTGGTGACCCTTTGCTATGTTAGATACAAGGCGCTCTGTGGAAACAAGACACAATACATTACCAACCAACTCCATCCAAGCAGGGCGCACACATAAGTACACTTAGCCAACCACACACGCACACACATATAAACAGACACACATATATAAATACATATACACACATATATACATACTGACATATGTACATACAGATATATTACATACAGATATATATATATATATATATATATATATATATATATATATATATATATATATATATATATATATACACACCACACAGACATATAGACACACATATATACATACACAAAAAGACATATACATATATACATACCTACATACTCACACACAGATATATAGACACACATATATACATGTATACATACACACTCGCATACACATAACCACACCTACATACAGACACACAAACACACACAGAGAGAATATGGACACACACACACTACACATATATATATATATATATATATATATATATATATATATATATATATATATATATATATATATATATATATATACATATAGCCATAACTACAGACAGCCAGCCAGTCAGACATACATACAGACAGACAGATAGACAGACACACAGGCTCACACACGAGCATATGTTTTATCAACGAGCCGTTATACTCACCTAGTGCAACTGTGGTCCCGGTCTGGTTTTCCTCCAATGTATCTTCTTCAGCAGGCTGGGCGAATGTGGTTTGAATAGCGATTATTCCCAGTATTTATAGTGGGTTGTGTTGATGTGGCCTACACCAGCTGACACCATGTATTACTGCGCGCACTGCAATGAGGCTTAAGCCTATAATCTCCTACCAGCAATTATGAGAAGAAATGAAAGTAGTGCTATTGATTTTTATTGGGTGCCCGACAATAGGTGTTAAGCTCTTAATCCTCTATCGATATTTATATGGCTTTTTTATTAATATCGCGAACTATTTGCCATGGCGGATAAATCAATAACAGTAATAAACCACCTAGTTCATACCGGGAATCATAAGCCCCTGGATTAGTTGTTAGGAGAATCAGTATTGATTTTTTGTCCCAGATTGTGCCTGTACAACTATCTGTTTTTACGTTTGACATTTTAAGGACACAGTCGGTTGTCCGTTATTATTACGAGTATATAACCGCTACTCGTTGGACCGATGACTGGCCTAGTCGGCAGTCGCCAATGACCAGCCGTGTGGGTACTCAGCAATGACCACCTACCTACCTATGCGACGTATTTTATGGGGTTCGAACCGCACCCACGCGACCGCCGCCCGTGCTCGCTCCTGCGCCCGCCCCCGCGTGCCTTTGGTTGTTTTTTATTTTTATTTTATTTTTTACAATTAGTTAAAATATTATACACACACTCGGTTATCTGCTCTTAGAAAAAACATGTCTTTTCTTAGATTTATCACCCCTTACATATGACCTAAGTACCTACCCTACCCAAATCGCCCTGGTCCCGAGCTGGATTGGAGGCAATCCAGCGAGGTCAATCCAGAAAGTATAATTAGGAGCAGACAGAAACCCTAACCCCTAACCCTAACCCCTAACCCTAACCCTAACCCCTAACCCTAACCCCTAACCCCTAACCCCTAACCCAAATCCAGCTGGATTGGGGTCAATCCAGCACCACAATCCAGAAATGCTACTCAGTTACCGCATAAGATACTACTTACGACTCTGAAGAGACACCACTAATCTGCCCACAGTTGGTATCCCCCTGAAAAGTACTCCAGAAGGAACTCCGTGGAGAGAGAGGAACATAGGCTACTAATACACATCCAGACAAAAAAGTTACAGGAATATTCGACATTAAAGAACAGTGCAGTGTGCAACTTAGAACAGCAACTTTTAGTTTCCTTATGACGAATACCCGCAGGACGTCTGGATCTGAGTCTACACAAATTAGTCACCACAAAATGAAGTTCGAAATGGAGGGGCCGGAGAGTACATGGAATACCCAAATAGTGCTAGGGACTGTTTCATAGTACCGACAGGAAAGTACTGCCATAACTATGATGCAGAAATCCAGACAATCATAAAAATTATTGAATACCAGCCATGGTACACAGTCTGTGGTGCTATTGAAAGATGGAAAATCAGAACTTGGGGCACTCTTGTCTGGGAAATTGCCAGTACTAGGAACATTACTTTCTGAACTAGGTAGTCAGCTTAAGGTCACCATACAGTGGATACCATCTCACTGCGGAATGCACGGGAACGAGAGAGAGAGAGAGAGAGAGAGAGAGAGAGAGAGAGAGTAGATCATCTAGCCTTGAAAGGAACAAAACAAGAACAACCTGATGTACCCGTTCTATACTGTCGTGTCCTCCTTTAAAGTGTCGTCCCTGGAGTGAAGAGAGTCAACACCCACATTATAATATTTTTTCCCTTATCAATATCCCGGAGAATCCACCAGCTTCCGTCCAACACACTCCATCAGCCCGTGGACACCTTTTCCTATCACTCTCTCACTGTCGTACTATGCCTCCTCTCATACTTCCCCAACGCAACATACTCAACAACTCTTGCTTCTAAAAATTAATAAAGATTAATTTATTAAAAGAAAAGTGTAACGTATATGAGTCGTGTATGCGAAGACAATGTGTGTCGTGTATTATAACATAAATGTATATGTCAGCCTTCAAAGTTCAGGATCATAGTGCACACATCATGGCAAGGATTACACGACATCACACGAGTCAGTACACTAGACCTCACCGAAGTCGTATCCTTCTCTCCAGACATGTCCTCCTCCAGGAACTCTGATGACCATGAGATCTGAATCCCATGTAAATATATAATCCGTGGAAAAAACTATTATTGTTCCTAACGCAACTGTTCCTAATAGTTTATAGAAACTCCGGCTTCATAATTCCGGCGCAGTGAAACAAACATGGAACACTGTCTTATGAACAGGACTTTTTGTCTCTTGCTAAATGTTCTCTAGTTCTCACTATTAAACAGTTATTGTCTATACTCCAATAGAGTCCTTTAGTTTTGTTCTAGTCATAAGTGAACTGAATATCCATCACCACTGGTGTGTTAAAACTGGTATGACCTAAACTCATTCGGTATTTATCCTGTAGGATACATATACCATTCAGCTCCACTGAGCAATGTTGATCATCTTCCTCTAGCCTAAGCTCTTTTGTAAAGTTGCTGGCCAATCTTCCTGCGCCAAACGTTATCCGGGATCGGATTGTTCCTTGGTTCCGTGTTCTTCATTCCAACCAGAGGAACCTGTAACATAAATCATATAACCGGTGATAGCCTCCCCGTCACTGATCTCTATTAGATGATCGTGGCCATCGGCCTCACTCAGAAAATATAATGAACCTACTATGCCATGGACAGATGACTGAACACATAGGTTATCATCAGGCCAAGACAAGAAAAGAAAATCAACAAACAGAATGCGGAACCCCGCCCACCAGGGACACCTACGGGAATATCCCAATTATCCCTCATTACTAAATTCTCAACTAGTAAAGCTTATCAACACTTCACTAATCTATTTTCAACTAACAGAGCCAAGTATCACTCCCCTACTCTAGCTAGTTTTCCACTAACAGTGCTAATGATCACACTTTAGTTTTAACAAGGCTACAGCCTATATTAATTAGAACTAATTATAATAGGTTCTACCTTAGGCAACACAGCAGTTAGATCAAATTACATCCACTCTTGCCATGACAGGCACGTGTAAAATTAAATTAACTCAATTCGCACATGGTAGACATTTTCCCATCAGAGCCACAGTGCCGAAGCACGTCCACTAAAATCCAAGGTTTGAGTTCAACTCTCCTCTCCAATCATGGTTTTCTGGCAAACCCCTAAACTTGGTCACGTGACATGGTTGATGTCCTGCAGGTTTTATTTGGGCATATCATCCATTGTCAAGAATCGATTTTCCCTGGCTTAGTCACTGTCAAAGTTGTCACCAGTTGTTTGGACTCCCCCAACAAACTAACGAGTTACTGTATGATCCCAACAACAGTTTTCCCCAACAAGCTGCCAATCTTCTTTACGTCCGGAAACTATAAATTGACAGATGGACTGTTTTCTTCCGAGCTGAGTACTTCCGCTTCCAATCCGACTTGTTTATAATCTGTCAAAGCGATGTATGATTCAGCTCATTCACTTCCCCTACACATCTGCAACTGTTAATTTTGCCCGACATGTGATGGCCGACATCCGATTGCCACCATGATCCCACGGTTCCATCTGTATTCAAATGTTGACAAACTGTCAAAGCGATGCCGGGATTTGTCTCACTCACCACCGACTGTTCCCAATCCCTCGACCAGATGTACACGTGCAGCTACAAATATTGTCCTGGGATTTTGACATCCGATTTGTTTATTCTGTTAGTAAAATAGTTGTCGCTGGCAGATAGTCCGTTTAATCAGAAAGCCTCTATAATAATCAACTGGTTAAACGTAAGGTTTTATTTTGTGACATAGGCCCCCTCTTAAGAGAGTAGTCCATCTCACTCTTCTCCACCGTGAGTTTAATCCAGATTGATTCATTCTTCTTCTTCTTCTTCTTCTTCTTCAGGAGCTGGGTGTCTTGACAAGAAATCCGCTCCAACATTTTCCTTGCCAGGAATGTACTCCACTGTGAAATTATAGGGTTGAAGTAACAACGACCACCGCATCAAACGGGCGTTGAGCTTCTGAGAAGTAGCCAGGAACATCAGGGGCTGATGATCCGACTGGACTCGAAACTTAACTCCATACAAATATGGCTGGAATATGTGCACTGCCCATACGAGAGTCAAGCACTCTCTCTCTCTCTCGACGGTTGAATAATTCCTCTCCGCCTGTAGAAGTTTCTTACTTGCGTATGCTACAGGTTTCAAAACCGAAGCATCGTCTTTTCCTTCTTGTAACAAAGCGGCTCCAATTCCAATCGCACTCGCATCCGTTCTCAACACAAATGGTTTGGAAAGGTCAGGGAGCTGTAATACAGGTTTGCTGACCAAGGCCTCCTTTAACTGACTATAGGCATTCTCACATTCTGGTGTCCAAATGATTTGGTCCGGGAATCCCTTTTTCAAGGTTTCCGTCAATGGAGCTCCCAGTTCAGTGAAATGTGGGATAAATTTGTGGTAGAACCCACACAACGAGAGAAAAGATCGCACACCCTTCTTCGTTTTTGGCCCTAATGCATTTCTGATTTTCTCCAGGTTCTTCTCTTCTGGGACAATGTGTCCTGGAGTGATGGTGTGACCTAGAAATTCCAGAGGCTGGTAACCAATCATGCACTTGGTTGGACGAGCAGTAAGCCCTGCTTCCTTGAGCCTATTAAACACTCTCTCCAAGGATTGTAAGTGGTCATCCAAGCTGTCACTGGAAATCAGAATATCATCCATGAATGAGATGATAGCCGGATCCTGTAAAGGATCAAGTAAAGTCCTCATCATGCGTGTAAACACACTGGGTGCATTGCTGAGTCCAAAGGGCAGGACCTTGAATTCGTAGTGTCCACTGGGTGGACTGAAGGCCAACAGTGGTCGAATCTCCGGTTTGACTGGTATCTGATAGTAACCCCGACTCAGATCCACCTTTGAAAAGTACCGAGCCTTATGCAGCCTAGCGAATAACTGAGGTGGATTCGGCAAAGGTTCCACCTGAAATTGTGTGTGACTGTTCAGAAGTCGGTAGTCTATACACAACCGGTGTTCTCCACTAGGTTTCCGTAACAAAACTACCCCTGCATTGTATGGGGATGTGGATGGTGCAATCACGTCATCCTCCAGCAGTTTCTGTATTTCTTCCTCCAGGGCCTTTTCTTTAGAGAATGGCACTGGGTAAACCTTTTGACGAACAGGCTCCTGCGTGGTCAAAGTCATCTTGAACTCAACCAACCTCGGTCGTCCTGGTTTATCAGTCAGTATCTCCTTATGAGACTTGAGAACCTGGGTTATCCTTTCCCTCTCCTGGGAGGTCAGGTCAGGGTTCACTTGCACATCCCTATAGGTTTCCTGGTGTACCAAGGGATATTCCCTGCCCTCGCTGGTTCCCACTTCTGTCTCCACTGCAACTGCCATTGCCATGAGGTGAGCTGCCTTGTCTCCGGTCTCTCTTCATATTTCCGCAAGAGATTGATATGGAAAATCTTCGACTTTCCCCGGATCTGATAGTTGGTTCTGGATATCACCCTTTCCACGGGAAATGGTCCTTGCCAACCTATCTCCAGTTTGTTGTTTCCCGTTGGGAGTAGCAACAAGACTTTATCTCCCACCTCTAGAGATCTTTCTTTAGACCTACGGTTGTAGTAAGCCGCATGTCTTTTCCTGGCCTTTTTCAAGTTTTGATTTGCCAGAGTCCATCCCTTGTGGAGTTTTTCTTTCAGTTCCTCCACGTATTTATAGGATGAGATCACTTCTTCTGACGTCCCCTCTTCAGTCCAACTCCTCAACATGGCTTCCAAAGGTCCTTTGATTGGACGACAAAACAGCAACGTAGCGGGTGGTAGTCCTGTTGAGCCATGAGGAACTTTCCGATAGGCAAAGAGTGCTGCTGGGATATATTCATCCCACCTATCAGGTTTTTCCTGCGCTAGTTTCCTGAGCATTGTCATCAACGTGCCGTTGAAACGCTCTACTTGTCCATTGGCTTGAGGTGGTAAGAGCTGGTATGTATGTGGTTAGAGTGAAACACCCTAAATACCTCCTCCATGAGTTTTCCACAAAACTGAGATCCATTGTCCGTCAGAATTTGACCCGGAAAGCCTAATCTGGTAAAGGCCTCCATCAGTGCGTCCGCCACTCGTTTCGAGTCAATCGTGGTCAACGGTATAGCCTCACCCCACATTGTACAGCAATCCACCATTGTGAGTATATACATGATCCTATTCCTAGTCCTGGGAAGTGGACCCACGATATCGATGGCTACCCTCTCGAAAGGAGAGTTCATGATGGGCATCTCTCCCAACACCACCGGTGCTGTCCAGTGTTTCGGTGCCACCCTCTGGCACTCAGGGCATGACTTCACATACCGACGCACATCATCTGTCATTCCCGGCCAATAGTAATGGCAGGAAATCCGCTGCATGGTGGCGGCAATACCCATGTGTCCACTAAAGGAGATGGTATGCCCCATATGAAGAATCTGGGACCGGTGAGCTTTCGGGACGACCAACTGACCGTATAGGTTGTCTCCCCTTCCTGCTCTCCTGTAGAGTATCCTATTCTTCATGTAGTACTGCCCCCGTCCTGGTGGATCAGCACTATTCTGCAGCTTTCTGTAGCAAGGACGTAAAGTATCATCCTCACTCTGGGCAGTTCGTAGCTCCCCCGGCATTGGGTTAGTCACAATTGCGTCTGCCTCTTCCGTTTTCGTCTGAGAGCGAGTCTGCATTGCTCCCATATGAATTGGCTCCCTGGGCATTCCCAGAAAGACATACCGGCAACCTAGGATGACTGGAAAAATGGGATCGGTCAATACAGCGGCCTTGATAGTGCCGGTGACGTACCTTGACCGAATCTCCACATTAGCAATGGGCAACTTCATGGTCACAACACTCTTCTGTGCAGGCTGTATCTCCATTGTCTCACCTGTGAATTGTTCTGGATGTACCAGATCCGCAGAAATCACGGCCTCCCCGTCCAGTCCTGTGTCGTATAAACACTCCACTTGACGACCGTTAACCTCTACCAATTCCACTACAGGTGGTTTTTCCTGGTCTGGAGTCTCTTCCTCGGCCTCGACCTGTTCGGTGGGCTCCACCTTAGGTTTCCCGGGGCACCCAACGAATTGAGTGTCTCCTGACTTTCCCCTGCAGTCAATAGCATTGTGCGTGTTTGACTTGCATTGGTTGCACCATTTCCCTGTCCTAGATTTTCTAGTGCCGGACTTGAGTGAGCTCTCCTGGTGGCGAGCTTCCTTGTTGACCTTGGCATTTTCCCTGACAACCTCCTTGGAAGTCACTTGACATGCTGCGAAGTGAGGGTTCTTAGCCTTCGATTTTCAGTCCCTCTTATTGTGAGAGGGTGACTTACAAATTGAACACCACTTCTCCGACCACGGTCGTTTTGGTGTAGAGCTTGAAGTGCTCTTGCTTCCCTCCTTCTTCTTCTCTGAACTATCCTCTGATTTTTGCACATAAGGTTCCCACTTTTTTGTTCCTGAGTTTTTGGCTTTCTTCTTATCATGTTTCTCTTGACTTTTGGTGTTGGTGGGAAGGTTGTCCCCTGCCTCCCCATGTACCTCGACGAACCGTTCTGCTAATTTAGTCACGAGGTCAATACGTTCCGCTCCTTGTTCTCACAGGAAGTCCTAAGAGGTTTCGACATTTGCTTCTTCAGCTGGTCGACCACCATGAGCTCTTCCAGACTCTCATAGTCATGTGCGAACCCAGCCAAATCCATCCACTTGTGGAGATAAGATTTTAGACGCAAACTGTAGGCGGCAAACAACTCCCCCGGTTCTCGTTTCGCTGCTCGAAATTTTTTCCGATAGGTATATGACGTAACCTCGAATCGTTTCAGCAGAGCCGTCTTTAACTCGTCATAATTGTTCTCATGTCCTGGTGGCAAGCGAGAATAAACCTCGTAGCCGGTCCCGCGTAAACCCTGGGATAGCTTAAGATTCCATTTGTTACGCTCCAGACCCATAGCAACTGACATAGCCTCGAAGCGTTGAAGGTACTGGTCAATCTTCTCTTTGTCCTCCTCGTAGACTCCTAAAGGAAACTTCATAGCATGGTACCCATGTCCACCTACTCCATTAGATTGACTCTTCAACTCGAGTTCCCTCATCCGGTACTCGTGCTCCCTTTTCTGAGCTTCTTGTTCAGCTTCCAGTTTCCTAGCTGCTTGCTCAGCTTCAAATTTCTTAGCTGCTTGCTCAGCTTCAACTTTCTTAGCTGCTTGCTCAGCTTCCAATTTCTTAGCTGCTTGTTCCAGCTCCATCCTTCTCAATTCCAACTCGGCCTTTCGATCTTCCCTTTCTGCTTGACGATACTCTCTCTCCACTTCCTGTATGTAATCCGTTAAAGCAGAACCCGACAGTCCCATTTCTTCCCCCTTGCCTTTAATTCTAACGTGCTTAGTTTAGGGGTGGCCATTTTACAGAGAGGTAAGCTAGCAGGTCGAGTACAATATAACTGCAAATTACTATACAGATATATGAACAAGTACTATAAATCTAGATATTACTACACACAGCACATTCACTCAGTGACAAGAGTAGAATCAGGACCACAGACCTATGCAGACGTGTGAAGTGTGAACAGGTAAGATATTAGTCCTAACCCCTATCCACATTCACTCTAGCTGGATTCTCCAATATGATATCACCGTCTTATAACTAAGGATCCTGTGTCAAAAGACCCCGTTGTCAGAAGATCCCACTGTCAAAGGTTCCTGCTTGCAGGAGATCTCGCTGTCCAAGGATTCCGTTTACGGGAGATCCCGCTGTCCAAGGATTCCGTTATCGAGAGATCCCGCTATCCAAAGATCCCGGACGAGCCCCAATAATGTCGTGTCCTCCTTTAAAGTGTCGTCCCTGGAGTGAAGAGAGTCAACACCCACATTATAATATTTTTTCTCTTATCAATATCCCGGAGAATCCACCAGCTTCCGTCCAACACACTCCATCAGCCCGTGGACACCTTTTCCTATCACTCTCTCACTGTCGTACTATGCCCCCTCTCATACTTCCCCAACGCAACATACTCAACAACTCTTGCTTCTAAAAATTAATAAAGATTAATTTATTAAAAGAAAAGTGTAACGTATATGAGTCGTGTATGCGAAGACAATGTGTGTCGTGTATTATAACATAAATGTATATGTCAGCCTTCAAAGTTCAGGATCATAGTGCACACATCATGGCAAGGATTACACGACATCACACGAGTCAGTACACTAGACCTCACCGAAGTCGTATCCTTCTCTCCAGACATGTCCTCCTCCAGGAACTCTGATGACCATGAGATCTGAATCCCATGTAAATATATAATCCGTGGAAAAAACTATTATTGTTCCTAACGCAACTGTTCCTAATAGTTTATAGAAACTCCGGCTTCATAATTCCGGCGCAGTGAAACAAACATGGAACACTGTCTTATGAACAGGACTTTGTGTCTCTTGCTAAATGTTCTCTAGTTCTCACTATTAAACAGTTATTGTCTATACTCCAATAGAGTCCTTTATTTTTGTTCTAGTCATAAGTGAACTGAATATCCATCACAACTGGTGTGTTAAAACTGGTATGACCTAAACTCATTCGGTATTTATCCTGTAGGATACATATACCATTCAGCTCCACTGAGCAATGTTGATCATCTTCCTCTAGCCTAAGCTCTTTTGTAAAGTTGCTGGCCAATCTTCCTGCGCCAAACGTTATCCGGGATAGGATTGTTCCTTGGTTCCGTGTTCTTCATTCCAACCAGAGGAACCTGTAACATAAATCATATAACCGGTGATAGCCTCCCCGTCACTGATCTCTATTAGATGATCGTGGCCATCGGCCTCGCTCAGAAAATATAATGAACCTACTCTGTCATGGACAGATGACTGAACACATAGGTTATCATCAGGCCAAGGCAAGAAAAAAAAATCAACAAACAGAATGCGGAACCCCGCCCACCAGGGACACCTACGGGAATATCCCAATTATCCCTCATTACTAAATTCTCAACTAGTAAAGCTTATCAACACTTCACTAATCTATTTTCAACTAACAGAGCCAAGTATCACTTCCCTACTCTAGCTAGTTTTCCACTAACAGTGCTAATCATCACACTTTAGTTTTAACAAGGCTACAGCCTATATTAATTAGAACTAATTATAATAGGTTCTACCGTAGGCAACACAGCAGTTAGATCAAATTACATCCACTCTTGCCATGACAGGCATGTGTAATATTAAATTAACTCAATTCGCACACGGTAGACATTTTCCCATCAGAACCACAGTGCCGAAGCACGTCCACTAAAATCCAAGGTTTGAGTTCAACTCTCCTCTCCAATCATGGTTTTCTGGCAAACCCCTAAACTTGGTCACGTGACATGGTTGATGTCCTGCAGGTGTTATTTGGGCATATCATCCATTGTCAAGAATCGATTTTCCCTGGCTTAATCACTGTCAAAGTTGTCATCAGTTGTTTGGACTCCCCCAACAAACTAACGAGTTACTGTATGATCCCAACAACAGTTTTCCCCAACAAGCTGCCAATCTTCTTTACGTCCGGAAACTATAAATTGACAGATGGACTGTTTTCTTCCGAGCTGAGTACTTCCGCTTCCAATCCGACTTGTTTATAATCTGTCAAAGCGATGTATGATTCAGCTCATTCACTTCCCCTACACATCTGCAACTGTTAATTTTGCCCGACATGTGATGGCCGACATCCGATTGCCACCATGATCCCACGGTTCCATCTGTATTCAAATGTTGACAAACTGTCAAAGCGATGCCGTGATTTGTCTCACTCACCACCGACTGTTCCCAATCACTCGACCAGATGTACACGTGCAGCTACAAATATTGTCCTGGGATTTTGACATCCGATTTGTTTATTCTGTTAGTAAAATAGTTGTCGCTGGCAGATAGTCCGTTTAATCAGAAAGCCTCTATAATAATCAACTGGTTAAACGTAAGGTTTTATTTTGTGACATATACCACCGAAAGAAAAGAATAATCAAATCAGTCAGAAAGTCACTAAGCTCTGCTCAAGACGACTACCACTTTATGGACAGACCAGAACAAATCATTATTCTGCGCCTCAGAACAGGACACAATATATTACGCAATCACATGTAAACAAACTTCAAGACTGGCGAATCCTCCATGTGTACGTGTGGATTTGCGCCGCAGACAACAGATCACATATCTAGGCAAACCTTCTGGCCTAGAGAAATGAAAGTGGAAGATAAACTCTATAGACCAATGAAAAAAAAAAGAAAACAGTGAAATTCATACGAGAGACAACATTGTAGATATAGACAAATTTTATTCAAGAGACAACATTGCAGTTATAGGCAAATTTCAATCAAACGAAAGAAGAAGAAGAAGAAGAAGAAGAAGAAGAAGAAGAAGAAGAAGAAGAAGAAGAAGAAGAAGAAGAAGAAGAAGAAGAAGAAGAAGACGAAGAAGAAGTAGTAGTCATGTGCACTCCACTTGGCGCCGCAGAAAACAAATCACACATCCCAAGCCTTATTTCCTTTCCTTTTTCCGCGTTTCCATCCTGTTTCAGGATATTGCGGTCAACACCAGCATCGTTCAGCTGTATGTTGATTCCTAGGCTAGATTACGCTCATCAGCACGCCGCGACTTTCTGAGCGACCGGCTCCATACTCTCATAAGTCACTGGCACGACTCGAACCCCTTCAGATTCTCGTGCGCTCAATATCCCAAGACTGCCCAAAATATATCTAGACAAACTTTCTGGCCCAGGGAAACAACAATGTAGGATAAACTCTTTGGACCACCGAGTGAACTAAAAAGACTGCAGTTTAAACAAGAGACAACATTGCAGATACAGACAATAAATTTCAAGCAATCAGAATTACCATTCAAGAAATAACAACATACGTATTGCAGAAAGTGTTTGACAATGTGAAGAGACATGTTCAATCATATCGTGAAGCCCGTGGTGGGTGTTTCCAACACCTGTTTTAATGAATATTTCATTGGTACTTTCCAGCTTCCCCAAAAACAGCGTTAGAGCATAGCAGTGACTATTGTAACTAATTTAATTGATTTTTCTTTGCACATTTGTTGATGAGGTCATGTACTTCATTTTAAAAATTTGTTCTGCATACAAAGTATAGTGAGACTTTACAAGGAAGGTAGGAGAGGCAAGGGGAACGAACGGACTTTATACGAACGAACGGACTTTATTTTCAAAGGGTAACAAATTGGGCACGCAGGCCCGTCTTACATTCTGCCCTTCCAATCACTCATCTTTCGTTCATCAATAGTGCATAGGAAAAAACATTGTCAAATGAATTTTATAAACATAAACAATGCATATTACAATGTTATGAGACACATCCACCACCCACCCACACATCCCCCATTCACCCTACGTCCCCCACACCAACCACACACACACACACACCCCAGGCACACATACATTCCCCCACCCATCCACCACATCCCCACACCTACACATCTCCCCACCCACACACACATTCCACCCACCACACATCCCATCAACCCACACCTCAAGCACACATACATTCCCAAACCCACACATCCCCCACCCGCACACACACACCCAACTACACACATCTCCCAACCCACTCACATATCCTCCACCCGTCCTATTACCCACCAATAATCACCCACCCACATATCCTCTTCCACCCACACACCTCCAACCAAGAGGGAGACCGATTAAGTAGATATTGGAGAGTCTGACATCATGGCATGAAGGAACATCAATATGGGCTATAAGAAGAATAAGAGATTGAAGGATGTGGATAAGCATGTTCACCAACGCTACACGGTTTAAACTATAAGAAGAACAAGAGACAGAAGGATGTGGACAGATATGATCACCAACGCCACACAGCAACGACTATAAGAATAATAAAAGACAGAAAGCTGTGGATAGACATGATCGCCAACGCCACACAGCAACGACTATTAGTTAGTTGCATATCCTTTACTGTCGTTGCAGTCAACCCCAGCATTTTTTGGCTGTTTACAAATCCTGGGCAAGTTTACGTCCAGTAGTTTGCCATTATATTCTGCAGAGTCGTTTGGTCTGTGGACAGACATGATCGCCAACGCCACACGGCAACGACTATAAGAATGATAAGAGACAGAAAGCTGTGGACAGACATGATCACTAACGCCACATAGCTATAAGAATTTGAATAACGAATACACAAACCATAGATTTACGATTTATTGCCTGGCATATTTCGCTGCATCTCGCCAGGTACATACTGCAGAATTCACACATTATTATCATTATCAAGTGCCCTGCCAGCTGGCATAGGCGTTAATTGCTCTCCAAAGATTTCGGTCTTTGGTGTTCTTGATCAACTCTGCTGATTATATTCCTCCATGCCACCGTCTCAATCCATCCAGTGTGGGGGTTGGTCTGGTTCGAAAGATCAGCCCCGCTTCTGGCGTTCATTGTCTCGGATGGCTGTGTGAAGTGCACCAAATCGGGAACTTCCCAGCCGACGCAAGTTAGCATGGAGAATGTGACCGCAGTGCGAAGCCAGATTCGTAGTTTGAGCGGCCGAAAGAGCAATTTTTGTACGACGGTTCGACAAAGTCTCGATAAGCCCCCCCCCCCCCCCCCACCCTCCTCTCTCTCTCTCTCTCTCTCTCTCTCTCTCTCTCTCTCTCTCTCTCTCTCTCTCTCTCTCTCTCTCTCTCTCTCGATGAGTAAGCTGGCATAGTTTTTCGGTCAGTCTTGCCTGGCGTAGCTTGAGAGCTCGTCGATTGGCGTCCAGTGGTTTTACGTGTATCACCGGGTACCGAGGGAGCGAGCTGAGCGATTGCTACTCTTGGCCTTCGTGTGTGTGAATAGTCCGTTTGTGCGATAGATATCTGGTTGATCCTGTCAGTAGTCACATGCTTGTCTCAAAGATTAAGCCATGCATGTCTAAGTTCACACTGTCTCCCGGTGAAACCGCGAATGGCTCATTAAACTGCTTGGTCCAGACACTTGTTCTACCTGTTTCAGTTGAGGGATATGGCTGAACGCCTCTAAGTCAATATTCTCCGGAGGTGAGGGCCTGGCCGTTACTCACCCTCTTCTGCATGGAATTGAGATGCCGAGCCTGCTACATGCTGGGTCCAGACACTTGTTCTACGGCTCTCAGCTGAGGGATAAAGCTGAACGCCTCTAAGGCAATATCCCTCGGATTTGAGGGCCTGACCGTTATTCACCCTCTGCTGCATGGAGGTGAGATGCTGAGCCGGCAGCATCTACAGCAGGGGTGACCAACACGAGGCCCGTCAGTAGTCATGTTGGGGCCCGCGGAGTGGGAACCGACGATGTGGTCGAAGCTGTAGTACTCTTGCTTGTTTACTTTAATTTAACAAAAAAATTTAGTTGCGTGGCCCGGCAGGAAATATTATTTCTGAAATTTGGCCCGCCTGCTGTAAAGGTTGGTCATCCCTGATCTACGGGCTAACCATTCGCTATCGCGCTCTCGGCGGCCTGTGCACTTGGTAAGCGAAATTTAAGGGGAAACAAATACCCCTTTTCACGGTAACATAATATTCAATTTATTGCTTGCAAGGGACATAACTCGCCAACGTTTTTGTAAAGAAGCAATTAGTTAGATTAATTGTTAAATGTTTAAAATAATGACACCATCTCTTCACAGTAATTTGACGTCCTAAAGTTTTAAATACTTTGTCTGCTAAAAATGAATAAAATGTACTTGTTAATGCAATATATACAATGTTTCAACACTGCAAGCTCCGTGCACGATGTTAACGACTGTCCCCCATTGAGGCCCTGACATTGTTACTCTGGTTTCTCTTCACAACGTATAAATCTTTCGTCTACTACATTACCGTGTCATTTTATATGTTCTTATCGCGAAGGCTTTTCAGCCAGACGACACTTGGCAGCTCCCAATATGGACGAATGGAGACGGTTCTGAACCATCATCATCATACATTGCTCAAATCTTGTTTCTCTTCACAATGTATAGAGTTTAATTGACTATTCTGTTTTTCTTCGTAACGTCACTCATATACCTGATCGTTGGACTCCGTATTTTAAATGCTAATATAGTCTTCGGTTCCTTTCCCGAATCGAAAGTGAAATTGTGTATTTTTTCCGTATTTTGTGGTGATATTCGTTGGTTTTTGATTTTCTGGATATTTCCCCGGAATTATTACCTGAAACAACAAATTTTTCAATATGTATTCGAATATCACTGAAGTTGGGATCTCGATAAATGACTACGATGTCCAGCTACTCCACCAGTCCGGAACGATAGTGTGTTCCATAACTGGTCCCGGAGCTGCTGCTAAAGCAACACCTGCACTTATTATGAGTGCCCTAACTGGTCCAGAAGGTGTACCTTTTGGGGGAATCGTCGACCTGCATAGGTTCGAAGTTCCCAATATGTGGTACTTTCACCTGTCAGCAGAGGTTCAAAAAGCCATGTATGACAAGATACACGGCAAAAAGTTTTCTCTATCAAGTCTAGGGATAGACATATCACTACAACATCTAGACAAAGAAAGGGACAGGCTGACCATCCACTGGCTACCTGTCACGATTGCTCCTCAAGGAGTTAAAAAACTGGTACACAGTATTACAGGAGACGACAAGGCTGAGGTCTTTAGGATAAAGAATGGGGCTGGCAAGTGGGGAGCGCTCTGCAACCCAACAAAGGAAGTTCCCCATTATATACGGATCTACACTCCCGGTATTACAAACAATAACCACAGAGTGTTGATCACGATGCCGGGGAGAAAGACCGATTGTCCAGCGTGTGGCCAAAACAACCACTGGGCAAATAAATGCCATAGTCGACGACAATCGACGACACCAATAGCAGCATGAATAAGTGTTCAAAGCCAAGAAGATTTCCCACCGCTCGAAAGAGAAACCTCTCCACAGGGAGAGATTGAACTGACACAAACCTTCAGCAGTCAAATCAACACACAAGAAAATAACACACAAGAAAATAATACACAAGACATAAATCCAAGGAATGAAGACTCTGGCGGTTTTCAAGTCGTCAGCAAACCAAAGAAGAGAACATGGGCTAACAGAAGACCGCAGTCAAAACACAGCGACGACACAGAAACAGACGATTTATCACTGCCAAAGAAAGAAAAAGTCAAAGACACTATAGGCAAGACAAAGGAAACTGAACAAGAACAACAAGAGGAGACACAAGTACAAGACGAAGACGACACATACAGCATACCAGACACTCTCTTCGTAGACACAGACACAAGTGATAAGAACGAGGAACAAGATGATCCTCCCACACAAACCTTTGACGCTACAGACCTGCTCGCCTAAATGTACTCAACAAAGATAATAATATTTCGTGTGATTCTATACACTTATTATATCTCATTCATTTGATTTTACTTAAATTATAATGACTAGTGATTTAATTATTATTACTTTAAACATTTGTGGAATACGTACAAAATTACAACATATTATCACACTAATAAACAAACACAAACCAGATTTTCTACTACTACAAAAAAAAACAAATATATGTTCAAAAACATTCGCACAACATATCACCACACAGCTAGGCCTCAGACATTCATGCTTTAGTTTAGGCACACACAAAATTGGGTCAGGAACAGCTATTCTGCAGACATCAGACAGGTGGGACATAATTAAAACACACACGGATAACCATGGACGAATCTCCATAATACAGGTAGAAAACACTATACATGCATACACCATAGTGAACATACATGCACCACCAAATTACAATCATCAACCAAACTTTTACCAAGAATTAGACACCTTACTTATACAAACATACAAAGGGCAAAATATTATCCTTGCAGGGGATTTCAATTTTGTACTCTCAGATTTGGATATCGTAGGGGCAGGCAAAGCAGGAATCAAGACAAAATTAAGGAGAAATGACAGAAGTGGAATACATCAACTGGATATACTAAAGAATACCCTAGACACACACAATTTAATAGACGCTTTCCGATACAGACACCCTAATAACATTGCAACAACACACAAAAATAGGGCTTACAATAGATCAGCCAGATTAGATAGAGTATTACTCACCTTCAACACACCAAATAATACACACAAAACATCTACAAGAGACATTACAATACACAGATCACAAAGCAGTACTAACACATATCACTACAGACACTACAAACAAAAGGCCATCAAAAAGAACACCACATTGGAAGTTCAATAACTCCTTACTCCAAAATACAGGTTATTTACAACATATGACACGCCTTATTCTAACATACACTAATAGTACACCCACGGACAACATAACATAAATTTGGGATTTACTAAAGAATACAATACGGTGTAGAACACAACGGTTAGCATCCATCATACATAAAGACAGACTACAACAAGAAACATATCATACAGACAGCAATACAACTCACAAAACAGACTGACAGGAATGCACCATACCTAAACACACTAGAATCACAATTAGAACAACACCAGCAACACACATTCCGCGGTGCACTCCTTCGAACTAAACTTACTAACATATCAGAAGAAAGTCCCAATAGACAGCACCTTGCATCAGAGCAAAACATTCAACGCAACAGACAAATAGGAGCAATAACAGACATGCAAGGAAACACACAAACAGAGACAGTTCATATACTAGAAACATTCCAACAGTACTACACTGACCTATATACAGCAGAACCCGCCAACACACAAACACAAAATAGATTCCTAAAATACACAAAAAATTGTCAGACACAGATAAAGACACACTAGACACAGAGCTTAAATTAGCAGACATAAAACATGCACTCAATCAAATGCAAAAAGACAAAACACCAGGACCAGATGGACTCACAGTAGAATTCTACCAACACTTCTTTCCAATCCTAGGCAATTTCCTTCTAAAAGTCTACCAAGAAGCTTTTCATAAACAAGAACTCCCAAACACTTGCAACATGTCATATATAACACTCATACCTAAAGACAACACAGACAAAACACAGCTGAAAAACTATAGACCCATCTCCTTATTAAACACAGACTACAACATTCTAGCAAAATCACTTGCAAACAAAATTAAAAACTTCATGCCATCACTCATTCACCCAGACCAACAGTGCAGTATTCAACACAGAAACATACACCAACATACACACTTCATTAGGGATTTCATTACATACACCCACCAGAAACACTGTCAATCCTCTCTCTTATCTTTAGACCAGGAGAAGGCCTTTGACAGAATCTCACACTCATACTTACACAAAACACTAGCACACTGCAACATAGGTCAGTACTATAGACAGTGGATAGAAATATTGTATAAAAATCTTGAAAGTAAGGTACTGGTGAATCATTCACTCACTGGCAGTTTCAGAATCAATAGATCTGTCAGACAAGGGTGTCCACTATCACCAGTCCTATATGTACTCACACTAGAACCACTCTTAGAAGCAATTAGACAGGACACTAACATTAAAGGTACATTTATACAAGGGTCTGAAGAGCGGAAATTAATTGCTTATGCAGATGACACCGCTTTCTTCCCTACAACCAACACTTCCATAACGAACATACTTCACATCTTCAGACAGTTTGGTGAAGGAAGTGGGGCCAAAATAAACATACAGAAGTCTAAAATAATGGGTCTGGGGAAGTGGAAGAATAAAGCAGATTTCCCCCCGGATCTAACAGTCACAGATAACATGAAGATTTATGGGATCACTTTTCCATCCAATCCCTGAAAAACACATACAGGAACATGGCAATCACTGACAAAACAAATTATAGACATACTACATAGGTTCAAATACAAGACATCAACAATTTTTGTACGAAGCACTATTGTAAACACCTTCATCTTTCCTAAAATACTATATTTAGCCAAAGTGTTAGACCCCCCAAAACAAACAATTACAGACATAAACAAACACATCAGACAATTCATCTTTAAAAACACACCCCAACCCCAACCCAACCCCATTGGCACCTTGCCGTCTTGACAGACGATAGTTTGTGCTTTAAAAAGGCATAATAACTTTTAACTATGGCGGTAGCGAGTGTGACTGATAAGGCCAATTTGCGCTGTAAATGTCCGTTCACAGTGGGTGCATGTGAACACGTGGTCATTTCCACCATCATGCACCATCTTACGTCTCAAACGCTTGGTGTGTGACTTTTCTGCAATAATTTTCTCCTTTGACTTTATTCCATTTCTGATATTTGCCCTCCATGCAACACGTTCAGCGGCGACTTGCTCCCAATGTGCATTATCAATGCCTGTATCAATCATGTCCCGCTTACACACATCTTTGTATCGTAGTAGAGGCCGACCCTGAGATCTCTTACCCATCTGTAATTCACCAAAAAAGATATCCTTTGGTATTCTACCATCATCCATCCTCCTAAGATGTCCTATCCATCTAAGTCTACGAAGACTGAGCATGGAATAAACTGTCACACAACCTGATCTTTCCAATACTTCAGTATTTGTGATTTTGTCTTGCCACTTAATACCAAGAATTCTTCGCAGACACCGCATATGAAAGCTGTTTAAATTGTTCTCTTGGTGTGAGTAAGTTGTCCAGGTTTCACTGCCATAGAGAAGAGTACTAAGGACACAGGCTTGATAGACAAGGACTTTTGTTTTGGCAGTAAGCTTCCTGTTCTCCCAGACTCTTTTTCTTAACCTGTTCATTGTTGTTGCTGCCTTACCAATCCGGATGTTGATTTCCTGATCTAGGGATAATTTGCTATTTACCACTGATCCTAGATATGTAAAATGGTCTACTATCTCTAGTTCGGCGTCGTCAATAAAGATTGATGGTACCTCATGTGCACCTTGTGACATAATCTGTGTCTTCTTTTTGCTAATTGTTAAACCAAATTCAGAACAAGCATTGGAGAATGCAGATAGTAGACATTGCAATTCTTCCTCAGAGTGGGTCGTAACTGCAGCATCATCTGCAAAAAGCAACTCTCTGATCAGTACCCTCCTAATTTTGGTCTTAGCCTTCAATCTCTGAGCATTGTACTGAACAGCTCAGGTAAACTCTTTAGTGAACCTAATAAATTCCATTCTCTTTACTCTCTCTCTCTCTCTCTCTCTCTCTCTCTCTCTCTCTCTCTAAAAACACAATCCACAGTATAAAGCACAAGACTTTAATACAAGAGAAGACTAGAGAGGGTGGGGGGGGGGGGAGTTGCACTACAGGACCTTAACACAAAAATACAAGCATTAAGAATCAACCACATAGGACGCATCATCAATCATCCAGATCAACACTCGCTAGCATTATACTATATTGCAATTAGATTACACAGAATTAAGAAAATAGAGAAAACAACACCGCACTATTACGGCACACTACCGCACTTCTACAGAACATGTATGCAAACAATTCAAGGTAATGAACACTTAATACAACAGACAACCAAGCAGATATACAAATATTTAGTACAACAACAAGCCCCACCACTACACCTGAGAATCAAAAGAGGATACAAATATCACATGAAAGACTACAGCTGCACCTTCACTAACTTACACAACAAACATATCACATCAAAATCCAAAGAAATAACATACAGGCTAATTTATAATATGACCCCGACAACAGAGAGAGCTGCACAAACATCCAAGCAAATAGCCCCATGCAAATTATGTAGACAAAATATTCAGGAAACAGAGGACCATCTCTTCTATGAATGCCCAGCAATCACAGCCACTAAGATTGCACTGCAACAATTAATAGAAACACACACAAACAAGAAAACTGACGCTTATAAGGCCATTTTTTAAAATACAATACCCACAGCCACAAAAGACAAACACACTAAACTTCTTGTTGCACTGGCGGAGTATAGAAACGTAATATGGTCGAGTAGAAACTCGGCCACCCACAATCACCAAACAATACAACCACACACACTAGCAAAGATTTTTCAACAAAAAATCGCCCAGCTATTCGCAGATTAATAAACAAGAGCCACCCCCATCAAGTTTCACACTACATAACATACATGTTCAAACACACACTCTCACAGTATATTTCTATACTCCGCATGTGTACCACTAAGCCCAATCATTGAGGAACAAAGCGCCAAATAACTGAATAAATGTCCCTTCTTTGTTACTGAGTCCTGGAGCCCAACCTAGACAGAACAATGGGACGGTGGCCTTTGTGAGTCAGTGGTCTTGTCGACCGAAGGTTGACCTCGGTCGGAACAGCTCAGGTAAACTCTTTAGTGAACCTAATAAATTCCATTCTCTTTACTCTCTCTCTCTCTCTCTCTCTCTCTCTCTCTCTCTCTCTCTCTCTCTCTCTCTCTCTCTCTCTCTCTCTCTCTCTCTCTCTCTCTCTCTCTCTTTTTTTTTTCTCCCCCCCCCCACCCCAAACATGAATGACTATACGCTGTATTCGCAATGTAAAAGCCTGTTTTTGTACATAATAAATGGGATATTTATGTATACGCTGAATTCGCAAATGGACAACTTAACAAATTCCAGTCTGTTTACGCGCTCTCTCTTTATCCCTCCCCCTCCTCTCCCCCAGCTCCCTCTCTCTCCCTCCCTCCGTGTTGACCGCGTTCCTGGTCTCAACCCACCCCACCACAAGCAAATCCTGGGCACTTGCGATTAAGTCGAGGGCTGTCATTCAGCAATAATATTGAATTCACTTACAGGAAACTAAGCTTGCATGAGACTGCCTGCAGTGTAAAACGTGGGGCGGCTTTTGCCGTTTCGACCTTGACACCAACATTTCATTTAATGTATATATTATCGGTGTGGAAGAGAATGCGTGGTGTGTTGAAGGTTTATAAGCGTGTGAGAATGATGGGTTTAGAATGAACGAGGGGAAGGAATCATCACCACATCATAGTCGTTGTTGTCTCCGTCATTATCATCACCATTATCATCACCATTACCATCACCATTATCATCATCATTATCATCACCATTATCATCACTATTACCATCAATCACGTTAGAATGGGATGACTGAAATCGTACGTCATTATCATAACTGTATATGTATGTTTTTGTTTCATTAACGCATATGACATAACACTAACAAACGGCAACGCTCTGTACTATACACAAACAAAGAAACACGCATTGCACCTTGTAAATATACATTGCTTTGTTTATTAAAAAAATATGGCAGATGTAACTACGTTGTAATGCAATTCACTACAACGTAGTTACATCTGCCATATTGGGAGCTGCCAAGTGTCGTCTGGCTGAAAAGCCTTCGCGATCGTTGGCCTATATAAAGTAAGACAATTTTCGTTTGATCAAGTCCATTCCGCATATGAAATAATACGCCACCGCGTATTTTCGGACAACATTCTCAGGCCAGTGTGTGCCGAAGCCAGCTCTGACAGAGGAAAGCGGTTATCACAATTGGTAAGACCTGTGCCGGCGTCGTCTTCAGAGACTGATATTGAAGACTATCGTCATAGACATAGACAAGTCCACTGTTGCGAGTGCGAATATTGTCGCGTGTGTCAAATGCTCTGGAAATATTTTCATACACGTGCCAAAGAACACACGAAACACTGCTCCTGTTGCCGTAAGGGAACAAACATCTACGGACATCGAGTCAGACTGAGCAAGTCGGACAGCTCCTCCTGTTAACCCGCTCACAAACTGCATGGCAGCTTCCTGTGTACGACACATCCACAAACCCCTCTCCTCTCCGAGCCCCTTTTGCCTGCAACCACCAAGTCAACGCCCAACGCCATGTCTCTCAAGAAATCCATGAAACTCAAGCCAGATTCTTTTATTGGAGTAAACAACATCATTTCTCTGAAGGAAGAAGAAAAAAAAAATACTACAACGTAGTTGAACGGCTGATTATTCTTTCAAGATTCCTGGTGGTAAAGCTGGAAAGGATTCTGGAAAGGCAAAAGCTAAAGCTGTTTCCCATTCAGCTCGGGCTGGGCTTCAGTTTCCAGTCGGACGTATCCATCGTCACTTGAAGACGCGAACGACAAGTCATGGAAGGGTTGGAGCAACTGCTGCTGTGTACAGTGCTGCTATTCTCGAATACTTAACAGCTGAGTTTCTGGAGTTGGCTGGAAATGCCAGTAAAGACTTGAAAGTCAAACGTATCACACCTCGTCACTTGCAGGTGGCCATCAGAGGAGACGAAGAGTTGGACTCTCTCATCAAAGCCACAATTGCAGGCGGTGGTGTGATTCCCCACATTCACAAGTCCCTCATTGGAAAGAAGGGCTCGCAGAAGGCAGCATAATGCGTGTGCTCTGTTTTGTTATGTACTCTCTGCATGTGAAGTCAGTTGGTGGTGGACACGGTCCAGTGTAGATTTGATAGCATTTTGGTTCTAAAACATAACTCATCACGTGACATATTCATCATGACATCACTGGCACTCTGCATACATTGACCAACCATGAAATTGTCATAAATTTGTTATATTTTATGATGCTGCTGCGTTTGATAGTTCATGATAAACTGCTCAATTGTGGTAACATGGCTAGGAATATACCCATAGACATTGTTTCATTTTGTGCGCAGTTACCTGTTGGCAGTTTACAAATATCAGTTTGGAAAATTAGCATTTTATACTGTATATTGTAATTAATTTTGGAGTGTTTAGCAAGTTGTCGCATGCAGGCAAAACAGTCTCGAGAGCATCTACTTCTCAACAGCTGCCAGTGTCAATATTAATTGCTTGATAGTTTTTAGCTTTGTTGACTGATTTTTAATACTTATTGGCGTAAATGTACTCATTTTCTAGATTCTGTTAATTTTGTGCCATGCTGTTGTAAAGCCTTAATGAAGGACAGTCTATGAACAGAAGAAACCATGAAGCAGAATTCAAGGACATGTTTATATGCATTTAATTTTGACACGGCCTGGGTACATGAGGGTTGACAAATCTAAAAGTGGTTAAAAATAGATTATTTTGTGCACAAACTGAAACAACTGTTACCTATTGCTCCAGAAATTGTGTACGTGTGTGTGAGCTTCATGAGGTAAATTTACTGAAGACATTTATAAAACAGCTGAAGACTTCATTGGAAATGTAAAGGCAGCAGTTTTACTAAACTGACATTTTGTATGTAAATGTGGCGCCATCAGATTCGCTGTCCCTGATAATTATTCAGTAGATTATTAATCATGTGCATTTAGACACGAAAACGGAACAGGACTCGGTACCCTTTTGTTTTCTCGTCCCCCCATGTACTTTCTTTTAAACAGTCTATATATTATGTGCAGCCTGTCTTTGTGTCTTGTACTTCGTAGTTTTTGTATTGAACACGATTTTAAAATGACAAATGTAATATTTTACGCATCTTCAGTTCATTGAGAAAATGTACCTTGGTGAGGCCAGAGATGGTTGTGTGATCACCAGTTATGACAAGTGAACACATTGTGCATGTAAATGAAGATTGTCTGCTTGTCATCTTTGCTGACAATAAAGAACAACACTATACCAAAAAAAAAAATAAAAAAAATACTACATACCAATGGTTAAATAGTGCGCTTGCATGGCCACAAAGGGAACTTTACAGTTTATTCTCTTCACAACTGGGGTAAAGCTGGGGCGACCATCCCCAACCCAGCACGTCCACAGGTGGCGGATCGTGGAACGACCTCTAACTATAGAGGTTAGCTGCGAATACCCAATAAGCAGCCACGGACCAACTGGCGGTGGGCACAGAGGGCGAGGCAGGATCTCAGGGTGGATTCTGAGTTCCTTAGAAAATGCCTCATGTGCTCGGACACGTGCCTGCCAAGTGAGTCAGGGGCTCTCTAACCCCTCTCCCGGGTAGGTGAAACCTGTTAGATTTGGACAGCAGTCCATCTAGGAGACGGAAAACTCCAAATATAAACCCCCAAGTTCAAGGTGGACCAGCGTGCTGAGGAACTGGATGGCCATGGGTAAACTGATCGTGAACGTTGGACGTCTGGCAGGCGTGTGGGGCGGCACCAGACGTATGGACTCCTGCGGGACATCCCCTGCCTCTTCCCTAGCAAGCAGGCAATGTTAGGGTGACCGTTTATTTCCTGCAGTATCCAAATTTTGCTTATGGAATTAATTCAACACAGGAATCGTCGACGGAGGCTAGCGAAGAGAGAGTGAGGAGGAGAAGACGAGGAAATGGTGTGAGAAGAAGACATAGAAATAGGAGGGCAGGCGCCAGGAAAACAAGACCTAAAGTGGAGAGACTAGGTTTCAACCATGTAAGAGTGGGATACTGGAATTGTCGTAGTGCCAGGCAGAGAGGTCCTGTATTGGAGAGACTTATATATGATTTTGATGTCCTCATGCTCCAGGAGCTAAATACAGACAAATACCATTGCCCTGGGTACGCCAGTTATATAAACCCTACTGGGCAGAAGAGACATGGGCAAGGTCTGCTGGTGAAGAAAGGAGTGAAGCATGTGGTACTTGACTTGAGCCAGTGGAATCATAGTGCAAGAGAGGTCCAGGGTATACAAATGGAGATTGGTGGCGTAAGTTGGAACATCATAAATGTATATGCTACAGTGGACTGTTTTGTCAGAAAGGAACAATGGGATTGGCTTGAGGAATTGGAGGAATTAACAGGTGATAGGCTACTCATATGTGGAGACTTCAATGCGAGGAGCAGAGATTGGGACAGTAGAGGAGAAAACCGACAGGGAATTGCCCTTTCGGATGCCTTGGTGGACTCCGATGTGGTCTGCATAAATGATTGTAGGCCGACTAGAATGGCAATGAGGCCTGGCGATGCAGACACAGCTATTGACTTGGCACTTGTCTCCCAGTCATAAGTCCTTGATGTAAAGTGGACTGTTTTGAATGACCATGGGAGTGATCACTTGCCATGCTCAGTCCTTATCTCTAAAGCCAGGAAAGTTAAGGCTGGGAGAGCGCGCAAGACCTGCAGGTATGAGTGGACCGATAGCCTTCTTGGACGCCTCAGACAACGGGCTTGCAACAGGAATGTTAAAACTCCTTTTTTGCATCCCCCATGGTGGACACCTGATGTAGACCAGGCTTGGAAAGCAAAGAGAGCTGCAGTGAAGCAGCTAAGGAAAGTGCGACAGACACCCCGAAGCTCACGAGAGGAAGTGGACACCGCGGAAAATGTCAAGAAAGAGAAGGTGGAGGTCTTCAAGCGCTGTGCTGCCTAGGCCAAAAACGCAAAATGGGAATGTTTCATGAAAGAGATTGGAGGTGATAAAACACTGCGAAAATTCTGGAAACTGCACAGACAAATACAAAGAAAAGATCGGCCTATGACAGTGGGAACAATTGATAGAGATGATGGTGTGCGCGTGACAACAGACAAAGAGAAATGGGAGGCGTTTCTCCAGAGATATTTTAGAGCAGACCAATCATAATGATGCGGACACCAGAGATGCAGTTAGAGAGGAATTATCTGGCACCATGAAGAATATGCATTATGAAGACATCATACGGGTTGAAGATGTTAAACATATTTTGAAAAAGGCAAACGACACGGCACCAGGGCCCGATGGGGTTAGGTATGGCCACATGAAGGTTTTGAGCGATGCAGACCTGAAGGAAATGACTGACTGCTTTAACCAGAGCATTAGGACAGCATCAGTACCGCAGGATTGGGTGCACAGCTATCTCATCCCTCTCCCAAAACCATTCAAGGATCATTCAAAGCTTAGTGGCTTTAGGATCATCATCCTTCAAACTACATTTGGGAAGTTTCTAGAAAAGGTAGTCGCTGTCAAGCTGCAAGAGTTCTTGGAAAGGGGGAAGCTTCTTCCAAGAGGCCTGGGGAGCTACAGGCCAGGAAAAGATACCTGGTCAAATGCAGCCACTTTTGCCTTTTATGTTTATGAGGGGTTCCAGAGTAGACAGGAAACGATGGCGGTAGCGCTTGATCTCGAGGATGCATACAATAGAGTTCGATATGATATTTTGATGACCATACTAATGGAGAAGGGGGTCAATCCCTGGTTGGTGAACTGGATAGCAGCCGTCCTACATTCTCGCCGGGTTGCTCTCCGTCTGGGTGCATGGACCTCAGAGCCACATATTTTAACTCCGGGACTGCCACAGGGATCAGCAATCTCACCGGTGCTCTTTAATGTGTATACAAGCAAGATTGCAAACCTAGAAGCACCAGGGGTTTGAAGGATACTAACACTTGCAGATGATATGCTTGCATATAGGCAGGGGAGAGATAGGGAGCAAATAGCCCAGAAACTACAGGCAACAGTAGACAATGTGATTGACTGGTGCACTAAAATGAGTGCTGTCATCCATCCAGAAAAGGCAGCTGTTTTGTGGTGCTCTCTGGACAACAGGATTGTGAGAGCTGATGTCCCAAGCCTCACGATAGATGGTAAAAGCGTCAACAGAGAGAACAAACTGAAGTATCTGGGAATCACATTTGACAGGAGCCTGTCCTTCAAGGACCATGTGGAGACGGTTGTGACAAGGTCTCAAAAGGGACTCAATGCACTTAAAACTATGGCTGCAATGGACACATAGCAGAGAATGCTTTTCACACTATACCAGCACTTGATCCTCTCAGTAATTGATTATGGACTAGGACTGCTCACTGTCTCAAAGAGTCAGCTGGTGAAATTAGAGCGCATACAGAACGAAGCGATGCGGGTCATTCTGGGATGCACCAGAGACACCCCAGTTGTGTGTATGCGTTACATCCTTGGTTTGCCGTCTGTTGCAGGTAGGCTCAAGGTGATGCAGGCGAAGGCATACCTCAGAGTAGCTGCAGACACAGATCACCCGTTGCATGAGGCGCTGGACGTCGTTAAGGGTCAGCGACTGATAAGAGGGAAATCATGGATGGCTCAGGCGGAGGATACGATCAGGCAGGTGTGTTCCTTGGAGAACATTAGAAGAGGAGAAGAGTGGGTTAGAGTGTCAGCGGAGCAGTCAGACTTGTGCAGAGTTATAATCACATTGAGCCGGGAGTGCAGGGAGTGGGCAGCAGGGGCCACGGAAGTGGAAATCCAGCAACTAATTCAGGAGAATGCTCGCTCAGGTGATGTGATTATCTACACTGATGGGTCGGTGTTGAGAGGTAGGAGAAGTGCCTGGGGGTTCTTAGCAAAAGCCAATGGTCGACGTTTGGTGCAGGAGAGCCTGGCATATGATACCACAACATCTAGCTTAAGAATGGAGGTGGAGGCGGTCAGTGCAGCTTTCCGCAGGATGGAGAATACGATACACACACAAGTAGTGTAAATGGGGTTAAAGGATGACCGTTTTTGTGGATCTTATATAAATCAACCATTTATCGATCCTGATCCACAAAGGGCGATAACTCTTTTTCCCCCAAAAAGTAGGCGTGGCGGTTGCGAAGTGACTCATCATAGGTGACGTGGTCAAGTGACTCATCATAGGTGGCGTGCGTGCTCAGAGTGGGTGTGGTCAAGTAATTGTAGGTACGACATAAAAAATACGACATAAAACATCAATAAAGAAAACAAAAACGACTCAAGTAAGGTATATAATAATTTTTATTAAATCATATATAGAAAAGAAGAAGAAAAAAAAGAAGAAAAAACAAACAAAACATAGTCAAGTGATCCCTTAAATTATAGGTAAGGGTGTGCGATGACGTGCTCAAGTGGTGGTCAAGAGGTGGTCAAGAGGTGGTCAAGCGGTCAAGAGGTGGTCAAGTGACCCCTTAAATTGTATGGGATGGTACGTGTAGTGACGTGGTGATGATCAAGAGGTGGTCAAGTGGTGGTCAGGGTGTGGTCAAGTGGTGGTCAAGATGAGGTCAAGTGGTCGAGTGACCACTTAAATTGTCGGGGAAAGTAGGTGTAGTGATATGGTGATGATTAAAGGGTTGTAAATTAGTGGTCAAGAGGTGGTCAAGCGGTGGTCAAGGGGTGGTCAAGTGGTTAAATGACCCCTTAAATTGTTGGGGATAGTACGTGTAGTGACGTGGTGATGATCAAGAGGTGGTCAAGTGGTGGTCAGGGTGTGGTCAAGTGGTCGAGTGACCCCTTAAATTGTCAGGGAAAGTGAGTGTAGTAAGTTGGTGATGATCGTGAGGTGGTCAAGTAGTGGTCAAGGGGTGGTCAAGGGGTGGTCAAGTGGTTAAATGACCCCCTAAATTGTATGGGAGGGTAAAGTTAGTGATGTGGCGATGATCAAGAGGTGGTCAAGTAGTGGTCAAGTGGTGGTCAAGCGGTGGTCAAGGGGTGGTCAAGTGGTTAAATGACCCCTTAAATTGTTGGGGAGAGTACTATAGTGACACGGTGATGATCGTGAGGTGGTCAAGTAGTGGTCAAGTGGTGGTCAAGCGGTCAAATAACCCTAAAATTGTAAAGGAGAATGTGTCTTTTGATGCAGTGATGATCAAGAGGTGGTCAAGTAGTGGTCAAGGAGTGGCCAAGGAGTGGTCAAGTGGTCAAGTTACCCCTTAAATTGATGGGAAGAGTACGTGTAGTGACACGAAGATGATCAAAATGTAGTAAAGTAGTGGTCAAGTGGTGGTCAAGCGGTGGTCAACTGGTCGAGTGACCACATAAATTGTAGAGGAGAGTAGGTGTAGTGACATGGTGATGATCAAGAGGTGGTCAAGTTGTTAGGTCTAGAGGTTGGGGTGTCTCAGTCATGAAGTATCAAACTGTCTGCTCTGGGAAGGATGTCGCTGATCAGGGCGAGTAGGTTCTAATACGTTTATCGCTATTGTCTATAATTGGCGTGGTTGTATAGTAATAATAGTAGAGTTGTTTCGTAGTAATGTTAGTCATCATCATCATCAAGGGGCATGTTAGGTGATATTTGTAATGGTAGTAGTAGTACCAGTAGTAGCAATACCAACAATAGTACTAATTATCATCATCATCACGTGTCTTACCAACGGACGTACCACCCACACATTGCGATCTCCAACACCATTGAACAATTCCGGGGTTGACTCACAATACAGAAATCCCCAATTAACGGCATTACCTTCATGTAATGGTGGTACTCATAGTACCAATAGCACCAGTAGTAATAGTCACCAACATCAGCAAGAGACTTATCGCCTGACATTGGTCAGTATGACACTCCATAAACTATGATCTCCGACACCATGGATACAAATAGTAATAATATTGGTAATAGTAGTAGTGGTAGTAGTAGTAGTAGTAGTAGTAGTAGTAGTAGTAGTAGTAGTAGTAGTAGTAGTAGTAGTAGTAGTAGCAGTAGTAGTGGTGGTGGTGGTGGTGGTGGTGGTGGTGGTGGTGGTGGTGGTGGTGGTGGTGGTGGTAATAGTATGAGTAGTAGAATAGCGAGGGTGCTTGTTGTTTCACTAAGTATTTGTATATCGTATGTAGTATAAAGCTAGTTTGTGTTGTATGCCATGTAAGGTGTTACTGAAATATCTGTATTTTATAGTTCTAAGAGGTGATGACGTCATAACCCACCACTCTATCATCTTATTGATAGTGTCTCCAGTGCCGCGAAAAAGGCTCATTGTGAGATATCGATCATTTCTCAAAGCGACAGCATCCGGGGTGCATGCCCATTACGAGCAAACATCGATACGCCACTTAAAAGGCAACGACAAGGCAAAATGGCGTCGAATACAGTGTAACGTACAAAACTTATGAGGTCATCGGTTGTCCATTCCATCATGGTCGACAAATAGGCGCTCACTAACTTCACAATATGCTCACTCAAATAAACATATAGGATGATAAGGCACCGACCCAAATGTGAAAAATGTCGGCCAAATACAGAAATAGTTCGTCCACATGTATGCAAACTAGGAAAATTTGTTAGTCGAACAGGATAAAATATTGCCCAAGTAGGGAAATTTGAGACCCAAATGTGAAAAAAAAAATATAATCCAAAGAGAGGAATATCTCGGCCAGACATATAAAAAATACGAGAACTATGTGCCAAATGGGAAAAAGTTAGGCCAAATACAGAAATATCTCAACCAAACATATAAAAAATAGGAAAATTGATAACCAAACGGGAAATATATTGGCCAACTAGGGAAATGTGTTACTCAAAGAGGAAAAATAATGACTAAGTAACGAAATACATCGCTCAAACTTATGAAAACTAGGAAACTTTGTTAACCAAATGGAAGAAACCTTGGTCAAGTAGGAAAATCTGTTAGCCAAATGTGAAAAATAGTCGGCCAAATGCAGAAATAGTTCGGCCACACGTATGCAAACAAGGAAAGTTTGTTAGCCAGATACGAAAGTATTAACCTAGTAAGAAAATTTGATAGCCAAAGGTGAAAAAATATCAGCCAAAGAGAGAAATATCTCATCCAAACTTATAAAAAGAAGGAAAATTCTCAACCAAATGAGAAAAAGTTAGACCAAATATAGTAACATCTCAATCAAACTTATGAAAACTAGGAAACTTTGTTAGCCAACGAGAATAAAAACCTAGGTCAAGTAGGAAAATCTGTTAGCCAAATGTGAAAAAAAATTTCAGCCAAATACAGAAATACCTCGTCCGCACTTATTAAAATTAGGAAAAATTTGTTAGCCAAATAGTAAAAATATTGCCCAAGTAGGAAAATTTGATAGCCAAATGTAAAAAAAAAATATCACCAAGGAATATCTCGGCCAGACATATAAAATGTATGTGCCAAATGGGAAAAAGTTAGGCCAAATACAGAAATATCTCAACCAAACATATAAAAAATAGGAAAATTGATAACCAAACGGGAAATATATTGACCAACAAGGGAAATTTGTTACTCAAAGAGGAAAAATAATGACAAAATAACGAAATACATCGCTCAAACTTATGAAAACTAAGAAACTTTGTTAGCCAAATGGAAGAAACCTTGGTCAAGTAGGAAAAATCTGTTAGCCAAATGTGAAAAATGTCGGCCAAATGCAGAAATAGTTCGGCCACACGTACGCAAACAAGGAAAGGTTGTTAGCCAGATACGAAAAGTATTAACCAAGTAAGAAAATGTGATAGCCAAAGGTGAAAAAATATCAGCCAAAGAGAGAAATATCTCATCCAAACTTATAGATAAGAAGGAAAATTCTCAACCAAATGAGAAAAAGTTAGACCAAAAATAGTAACATCTCAACCAAACTTATGAAAATTAGGAAACTTTGTTAGCCAACGAGAATAAAAACCTAGGTCAAGTAGGAAAATCTGTTAGCCAAATGTACAAAATGTCGGCCAAATACAGAAATGACTCGTCCGCACTTATTAAAATTAGGAAAAATTTGTTAGCCAAATAGTAAAAATATTGCCCCAGTATGAAAATTTGATAGCCAAATGTAAAAAAAAAAAAAAATATCACCCAAAGATATCTCGGCCAAACTTATGAAAATTAGGAGAACTATGTGCCAAATGGGAAAATGTTAGGCCAAATACAGAAATATATCAACCAAACATATAAAAAATAGGAAAATTGATAACCAAACGGGAAATATATTGACCAACTAGGGAAATGTGTTACTCAAAGAGGAAAAATAATGACCAAGTAACGAAATACATCGCTCAAACTTATGAAAAATAGGAAACTTTGTTAGCCAATGGAAGAAACCTTGGTCAAGTAGGAAAATCTGTTACCCAAAAGTGAAAAATGTCGGCCAACACAGAAATATTTCGTCCCCACGTAGGCAAACTAGGAAAATTTGTTAGTCGAACAGGATAAAATATTGCCCAAGTAGGGAAATTTGAGAGCCAAATGTGAAAAAATATAAGCCAAAGAGAGGAATATCTCGTTCCAACTTATAAAAAGAAGGGAATTATGAAAATATATGCTCACACAAGCGATATTACTCATGAACTCATATAAACAAAAATATAAAGTATAACAAATGAGGCGCGCCACAATTTTTTTCCCAGACTAAGGGGGGATAACTAATTCGATCTTTTCCTGGTTAAGCTGCCGCTACTTCTTCCAGAGGGGTTTAATAATTCAAGTCTGCGGTAGCTTCCATTCAACGGAAGTTCATTTTCTCAACTTTAGCGCATGGGTAAGAATAGCTGTCCACGGGCTGTGTTAGTAATTGACCACCCAGGTTGAAATTCTAGCCAATAGACTTCTGCATTTTCACTAAAACTAGGCCTTAGCAAAACATGAACTGTCGAAATCTTATGCTGAAGAAATGAATTTACAAAATATGAACTGTCAAAGACATGAACTTACCTACACACACAAATATTTTTTTTTAAATGACAATATGGGGGACTTCTGTATGACTTGCGGGATACATTTGTATTTTATAAGGGCTACTTATCTATGTGGCGAGGAGGCCGTGAAATCACAAGTGGACACCTTTGTGCGCGCAGTTGGGACAGTTTGTAAGAGTAAGTGGTAATTTGGGCGAGGCTGTCGACAAGTTGTAATAACAAGTGGAAATTTTGTGAGCCCATGTGGGGAAGTTGTTAGAGTCAGTGGGTAAGTTGATAGGGCGAGTCGATAATATGAGAGAGTCGGTGGACACGTTGTTAGGGAAAAGGGAGTTGTTGAGGTAAGTGTGTGAGTTGATAGGATAGGTCGACCGATTGTAATAGCAAGTGGACAAATTGTTTGAGCCAGCGAGCAAGTTTGTAAGAACAAGTGGCCAAGTTGTGTTAACAAATGTTGGTACGTTTTTATAGGTTTGACCACGCTATTTCTTTACTTGACCAATATTTTTCCTATTTGGGTAACAAGTTGTTCCTACTTTTCATGAGTTTGGTTGAGAAATTTCTGTATTTGGCCGACATTGTTCGCGTTGGTTGACATATTTTCCTACTTTTTATAAGTTTGGATGAGATATTTCGTTACGTGTACCATATTTTCCCCTTTTGGTTAACACATTTGCCTACGTTTCATAAGTTTGGTTGCCATATTTATAAATTGGGTTGAGTTATTTCTGTATATGGTCGACATTTTCCCCTCGATTTTTATAAATGTGATTAAGATGTTTCTGTATTTGGTCTAACTTTACCCCATTTGGTTGACAAATTTTCCAACTTTTTATCAGTCTGGACGAGATATTTCTCTCTTTGGGTGATATTTTTTCACATTTGGCTTTCAAATGTTCCTACTTGGCCAATAATTTTCCTATCTGGCTAACAACTTTTCCTAGTTTGCATATGTGTGACCGAATTATTTCTGCATTTGTCCGACATTTTTCACTTTGGCTAACAAAGTTTCCTAGTTTTCATAAGTTTGAGCGATGTATTTCGTTACTTGGTCATTATTTTTCGTCTTTGAGTAACACATGTCCCTAGTTGGTCAATATATTTCCCGTTTGGTTATCAATTTTCCTATTTTTTTATATGTTTGGTTGAGATATTTCTGTATTTGGCCTAACTTTTTCCCATTTGGCAAATAGTTCTCCTACCTTTTATAAGTCTGGCCGAGATATTCCTCTCTTTGGGTGATATTTTTTTTTACATTTGGCTATCAAATGTTCCTACTTGTGCAATATTTTTACTATTTGGCTAACAATGTTTTCCTAATTTTAATAAGTGTGGACGAGATATTTCTGAATTTGGCTGACATTTTTTACATTTGGCTAACAGATTTTCCTACTTGACCTAGGTTTTTTCGCTTTGGGTAACAAAAGTTTCCTACTTTTCATAAGTTTGGTTGAGATGTTACTATACTTGGTGTAACTTTTTCTCATTTGGTTGAGAATTTTCCTTCTTTTTATAAGTTGGAACGAGATATTCCTCTCTTTGGCTTATATTTTTTCACATTTGGCTCTCAAATTTCCCTACTTGGGCAATATTTTATCCTGTTCGACTAACAAATTTTCCTAGTTTGCCTACGTGGGGACGAAATATTTCTGTGTTGGCCGACATTTTTCACTTTTGGGTAACAGATGTTCCTACTTGACCAAGGTTTCTTCCATTTGGCTAACAAAGTTTCCTATTTTTCATAAGTTTGAGCGATGTATTTCGTTACTTGGTCATTATTTTTCCTCTTTGAGTAACACATTTCCCTAGTTGGTCAATATATTTCCCGTTTGGTTATCAATTTTCCTATTTTTTATATGTTTGGTTGATATATTTCTGTATTTGGCCTAACTTTTTCCCATTTGGCACATAGTTCTCCTAATTTTCATATGTTTGGCCGAGATATCTTTGGCTGATATTTTTTTTTTTTTTACATTTGGCTATCAAATTTTCCTACTGGGGCAATATTTTTACTATTTGGCTAACAAATTTTTCCTAATTTTAATAAGTGCGGACGAGTCATTTCTGTATTTGGCCGACATTTTGTACATTTGGCTAACAGATTTTCCTACTTGACCTAGGTTTTTATTCTCGTTGGCTAACAAAGTTTCCTAATTTTCATAAGTTTGGTTGAGATGTTACTATTTTTGGTCTAACTTTTTCTCATTTGGTTGAGAATTTTCCTTCTTATCTATAAGTTTGGATGAGATATTTCTCTCTTTGGCTGATATTTTTTCACCTTTGGCTATCACATTGTCTTACTTGGTTAATACTTTTCGTATCTGGCTAACAACCTTTCCTTGTTTTCGTACGTGTGGCCGAACTATTTCTGCATTTGGCCGACATTTTTCACATTTGGCTAACAGATTTTTAGTACTTGACCAAGGTTTCTTCCATTTGGCTAACAAAGTTTCCTAGTTTTCATAAGTTTGAGCGATGTATTTCGTTATTTTGTCATTATTTTTCCTCTTTGAGTAACAAATTTCCCTTGTTGGTCAATATATTTCCCGTTTGGTTATCAATTTTCCTATTTTTTATATGTTTGGTTGAGATATTTCTGTATTTGGCCTAACTTTTCCCCATTTGGCACATAATTTTTATATGTCTGGCCGAGATATTCCTTGGTGATATTTTTTTTTTACATTTGGCTATCAAATTTTCCTACTTGGGCAATATTTTTACTATTTGGCTAACACATTTTTCCTAATTTTAATAAGTGCGGACGAGGTATTTCTGTATTTGGCTGAATTTTTTTTTCACATTTGGCTAACAGATTTTCCTACTTGACCTAGGTCTTTATTCTCGTTGGCTAACAAAGTTTCCTAGTTTTCATAAGTTTGATTGAGATGTTACTATATTTGGTCTAACTTTTTCTCATTTGGTTGAGAATTTTCCTTCTTTTTATAAGTTTGGATGAGATATTTCTCTCTTTGGCTGATATTTTTTCACCTTTGGCTATCAAATTTTCTTACTAGGTTAATACTTTCGTATCTGGCTAACAAACTTTCCTTGTTTGCATACGTGTGGCCGAACTATTTCTGCATTTGGTCGATATTTTTCACATTTGGCTAACAGATTTTCCTACTTGACCAAGGTTTCTTCCATTTGGCTAACAAAGTTTCCTAGTTTTCATAAGTTTGAGCGATGTATTTCGTTATTTTGTCATTATTTTTCCTCTTTGAGTAACAAATTTCCCTTGTTGGTCAATATATTTCCCGTTTGGTTATCAATTTTCCTATTTTTTTATATGTTTGGTTGAGATATTTCTGTATTTGGCCTAACTTTTTCCCATTTGACAAATAGTTCTCCTACCTTTTATAAGTCTGGCCGAGATATTCCTCTCTTTGGGTGATATTTTTTTTACATTTGGCTATCAAATTTTCCTACTTGTGCAATATTTTTACTATTTGGCTAACAATTTTTTCCTAATTTTAATAAGTGTGGACGAAATATTTCTGTATTTGGCTGACATTTTTTACATTTGGCTAACAGATTTTCCTACTTGACCTAGGTTTTTTCGCTTTGGGTAACAAAAGTTTCCTACTTTTCATAAGTTTGGTTGAGATGTTACTATACTTGGTGTAACTTTTTCTCATTTGGTTGAGAATTTTCCTTCTTTTTATAAGTTGGAACGAGATATTCCTCTCTTTGGCTTATATTTTTTCACATTTGGGTCTCAAATTTCCCTACTTGGGCAATATTTTATCCTGTTCGACTAACAAATTTTCCTAGTTTGCATACATGTGGACGAACTATTTCTGTATTTGGCCGACATTTTTCACATTTGGGTAGGTGCCTTATCATCCTATATGTTTATTTGAGTGAGCATATTGTGAAGTTAGTGAGCGCCTATTTGTCGACCATGATGGAATGGACAACCGATGACCTCATAAGTTTTGTACGTTACACTGTATTCGACGCCATTTTGACTTGTCGTTGCCTTTTAAGTGGCGTATCGATGTTTGCTCGTAATGGGCATGCACCCCGGATGCTGTCGCTTTGAGAAATGATCGATATCTCACAATGAGCCTTTTTCGCGGCACTGGAGACACTATCAATAAGATGATAGAGTGGTGGGTTATGACGTCATCACCTCTTAGAACTATAAAATACAGATATTTCAGTAACACCTTACATGGCATACAACACAAACTAGCTTTATACTACATACGATATACAAATACTTAGTGAAACAACAAGCACCCTCGCTATTCTACTACTCCTACTATTACCACCACCACCACCACCACCACCACCACTACTACTACTACTACTACTACTACTACTACTACTACTACTACTACTACTACTACTACTACTACTACTACTACTACTACTACTACTACTACTACTACTACTACTACTACTACTACTACTACTACTACTACTACTACTACTACTACTACTACTACTACAACAACAACTACTACTACTACTACTACTACTACTACTACTACTACTACTACTACTACTACTACTACTACTACTGCTGCTGCTGCTGCTGCTGCTGCTGCTGCTACTACTACTACTACTACTACTACTACTACTACTACTACTACTACTACTACTACTACTACTACTACTACTACTACTACTACTACTACTACTACTACTACTACTACTACTACTACTACTACTACTACTACTACTACTACTACTACTACCACTACTATTACCAATATTATTACTATTTGTATCCATGGTGTCGGAGATCATAGTTTATGGAGTGTCATACTGACCAATGTCAGGCGATAAGTCTCTTGCTGATGTTGGTGACTATTACTACTGGTGCTATTGGTACTATGAGTACCACCATTACATGAAGGTAATGCCGTTAATTGGGGATTTCTGTATTGTGAGTCAACCCCGGAATTGTTCAATGGTGTTGGAGATCGCAATGTGTGGGTGGTACGTCCGTTGGTAAGTCACGTGATGATGATGATACTTAGTACTATTGTTGGTATTGCTACTACTGGTACTACTACTACCATTACAAATATCACCTAACATGCCCCTTGATGATGATGATGACTAACATTACTACGAAACAACTCTACTATTATTACTATACAACCACGCCAATTATAGACAATAGCGATAAACGTATTAGAACCTACTCGCCCTGATCAGCGACATCCTTCCCAGAGCAGACAGTTTGATACTTCATGACTGAGACACCCCAACCTCTAGACCTAACAACTTGACCACCTCTTGATCATCACCATGTCACTACACCTACTCTCCTCTACAATTTATGTGGTCACTCGACCAGTTGACCACCGCTTGACCACCACTTGACCACTACTTGACTACATTTTGATAATCTTCGTGTCACTACACGTACTCTTCCCATCAATTTAAGGGGTAACTTGACCACTTGACCACCCCTTGACCACTCCTTGACCACTACTTGACCACCTCTTGATCATCGCCACATCACTAACTTTACCCTCCCATACAATTTAGGGGGTCATTTAACCACTTGACCACCCCTTGACCACCCCTTGACCACTACTTGACCACCTCACGATCATCACCAACTTACTACACTTACTTTCCCTGACAATTTAAGGGGTCACTCGACCACTTGACCACATCTTGACCACCACTTGACCACACCCTGACCACCACTGGACCACGTCTTGATCATCACCACGTCACTACACGTACTTTCCCCAACAATTTAAGGGGTCATTTAACCACTTGACCACCCCTTGACCACCGCTTGACCACCACTTGACCACTACTTGACCACCTCTTGATCATCGCCACATCACTAACTTTACCCTCCCATACAATTTAGGGGGTCATTAACCACTTGACCACCCCTTGACCACCCCTTGACCACTACTTGACCACCTCACGATCATCACCAACTTACTACACTCACTTTCCCTGACAAATTAAGGGGTCACTCGACCACTTGACCACATCTTGACCACCACTTGACCACACCCTGACCACCACTTGACCACGTCTTGATCATCACCACGTCACTACACGTACTATCCCCAACAATTTAAGGGGTCATTTAACCACTTGACCACCCCTTGACCACCGCTTGACCACCTCTTGACCACTAATTTACCACCCTTTAATCATCACCATATCACTACACCTACTTTCCCCGACAATTTAAGTGGTCACTCGACCACTTGACAAAATCTTGACCACCACTTGACCACACCCTGACCACCACTTGACCACCTCTTGATCATCACCACGTCACTACACGTACCATCCCATACAATTTAAGGGGTCACTTGACCACCTCTTGACTGCTTGACCACCTCTTGACCACCTCTTGACCACCACTTGAGCACGTCATCGCACGCCCTTACTTATAATTTAAGGGGTCACTTGACTATGTTTTGTTGTTTTTTCTTCTTTTTTTCTTCTTCTTTTCTATATATGATTTAATAAAAATTATTATATACCTTACTTGAGTCGTTGTTTTCTTTATTGATGTTTTATGTCGTATTTTTTATGTCGTACCTACAATTACTTGACCACACCCACTCTGAGCACGCACGCCACCTATGATGAGTCACTTGACCACGTCACCTATGATGAGTCACTTCGCAACCGCCACGCCTACTTTTTGGGGAAAAAAGAGTTATCGCCCTTTGTGGATCAGGATCGATAAATGGTTGATTTATATAAGATCCACAAAAACGGTCATCCTTTAGCCCCACTTACACTACTCACACACATCGTGATTGTAACTGACTCAGAAAGCATGCTGAGTAGAGTGAAGACAGGCAGGCTTCGTGCAGAGTGGCTTGCTGCGCTCCGGAAGTCATGGGTGACAAGCATCGTCTGGATCTTTTCTCCGGGGCATGCTGGTGTGCTGGGGAATGAACAGGCGGACAGATCGACTGACTCGGCAAAACTTGGTGGAGTATTGATGCATGACAAAGCAGATGTAGTTGCGACCTTGTGGGAGCACGTGTACACCTCGGAGGAGCAAATGGATCACCATGGTCTGGCAAGAATGCGACAGCGAGGGGTGACTAGGGGATCTGGCCGACGATCAAAGCTCAGAGGAAAGGCGAGACGGACATATAATCAGATTGCTACTGGTACTATTAGTGTTGGAACTCTTCGCTGGCTGCTGAGGATGGGAACGGAGCGCTTATTGGAATGCCCCGAATGCTGTGATGTCGGTTCCTAAATCAATCAATCAATCAATATCTTCACAATTAACTTTAGACAATCTCTAGCTCTGTAAAAACACGAACAATACACTTTGCAACGATTTTAACACTCAATAAAAGTTTTAAAAAAATACTACATACCAATGGGCCATAATTGAACCATTAAGAAAAATAAATAATACCCTGGTTTTTCTTCACAACGTATACATCTTTCACTAAAGTCGTCAACCTTCTGTTGCCTAACCGGGGTCTTTTTTGGCTCAGATCAAAGCGTAGTATTCCCAAAACCACGTGTAGAATTTGGATTAAAGATTTTCTCTTTCACGGATTATATAAACATATCAGTGATTTCAATTTTGTGGAAGTGAATTCGATAGTTTTTCACCACTTGTAGATCTGGATTAAAATTTCCTCTGTCACGGATTATTCAAACATATCAGTGATTTCAATTTTGTGGAAGTGTTTTAGATTGTTTTCACCACGTGTAAATCTGTATTCAAGATTTCCTCTGTCACGAATTATATAAGATGGAAAACCAAATTGTAAAACGTGTCAAAGTCAACACGAGTGAAGGTTTCGAGGGAGGAGCGTTCCACCAAGCAAACACACTTGTGTTTTCAATATCAGGACCTCATGTATTCCGGTTCAACTACTCCCTGATGGCGAGCGTATTGAAAGGGCCTTGCGGGATCGGTAGGGAAGGGATAAAATCCATCTACCGTTTTGAGGACCCTAAAAGATGGTACGCTACGCTGACACCGGAAGCAAAGACTGCTCATTATGAACGGCTTCACGGGACGAAGCATGAACTGCAGGATCCTAAAGTAACTATTGTAATTGAAAACATAGAGAAGGAAAAGACCAAGGTTATGATTCGCTGGATGCCTACAACCGCAAAGGACAGTGAAGCAAATAGCCGCGGATATTTCGGGAGATATAAACGCGGAAGTGCATAAACTTAAAAACAGCACGGACAAGTGGTTACTTCTGTGCAACCCGAAAGAACCTCTGCCACATTACGTGGACATGGAGTTGGACAGGGTAGAAGACAAGCTACACCGACTCTTCATCACAGTTCCGTACGCCGTACGGCGTGTACAGTCTGTGGGGAGGACTCCCACTGGAGTAATAAATGTCCGGGCAAAGTAAAAATCAAGAAGGGTCCTAGACTGGCACAAAAAGTCACTTCGAACTCCCAGACAGATCAACATAGTAAGGAGGATGAAGACGGTTTCCAGATGGTCAGTCGGAAAAGGGGACGCTCAACCAAGAGCCTGTCTGACGGTGAGAGCTCGACACCTCTAGCCTGCCAAACACCTTTTACCACGCTGCCGCCCCTCAACAACCATGACTACCCTACACCGCCTGAAGCGCACAGGTCAAACAAAAAGAAATGTGTAAGTAATTATACTGAACAGATAACGACCAGCGCCATGACCGGAAGAGACAGTGATAATATTAACACACCACCACGACAAAGAAATCTGTCAGATTCTTCTAAACGCCTCGTTATTGACTTATAATAATAATAATAATAAGTCTTTATTTTCAAAGGGTTAAGAATTGGGCACGCAGGCCCGTCTGACATTCTGCCCTTCTTCTCTATTTCCTCTCATACATTCTTTCATTCAACATCACTTATGAAGCAACTTTTGACAACAAAAGAACATTAAAACGCATGAAAAATAATCAATAACAAATGACTCACTGAGGCAGTGTTTAACAAGGGCATTATAAATACTTAAGGAGGGTGTAACGTGCCATACATAAGGGAATGTTTTTTGGCTAGTTGTCGTTTGAGATAAGTTACCATTTTTGTCTTTTTTGTGTTTTTTGTTATGGGGGCATGTAGTCTGTACTAAGGTAGTGTTCAAACAGGTTGCGAATGTATGAATCATGATTGGTGGTGTCTTTGATTTCTTGTGGAAGATTGTTCCACAACTGAGCGGCAGAGTATGCTAAGCTTGTTTTATATAAGTCTATCCTAGGTTTAGGGACATGAAGTATATTTAGTCGTTCGCTATGTCTAGCGTTATATTTAAACAATGGCCAAAGGTAGCTTGGAGCATTTTGAAATAGGATTTTGTGAATTAGTTTGGTCTTATTAAAAAGCAGGCGCTTGTGGAGTGGCAGTAACCGGAGACGTTTATATAGGTTAGAATTGTCGGTAAGCTTTTCACCATTAATTAAACGCACTGCCCTTTTCTGGAGTGAATATAGGCGTTTTGTTATTGATTTGGAGCATCCATCCCAGACTGTGGAGCAGTAATCAATATGTGTTTGTATATGAGAAGTATAGAATATCTTTCTTGTGTTTTCGTCAAGGAAATTTTTAATTTTGGCAAGTTGGTATACTTTTTTGGCTATTTGTTTAACTAGAGCATGAACATGTGAGTTAAAAGTTAGATTTTGATCTATGATAACACCCAGTGTCTTGTGCTCGGTGACACTTTCTACAGGCGTGCTGCCAATGTGCAGCTGAAGAGTTCTCTGCGAGTTTAGAGTGTGAAGTCTTTGCCTGGTTCCTATTAACATAGACTTTGTTTTAGTAATGTTAATTTGCATGCGGTTTGCATGACTCCAGTTAACTACACTATTTATTTCCTGTTGCAAGGATAATTCTAGCACATTACGATCAACAGCGTTCGTATATACTGTGCAGTCATCAGCAAATAGATCGCAGGACGACGACAGATTTAATGGAAGATCATTTATATAAATGGCAAATAATAGAGGGCCAAGAATAGACCCCTGAGGTACTCCAATATTAATGGTAATGGGTTGAGATAAAACTGTATTGTGTGATACTACTTGCTTTCTGTCTAATAAGAATGATTTTATTAATGTCACTATATTAAAACTTACTTTCATTGTTTCTAGTTTTTTAATTAGAATAGTATGATCTATCATATCGAATGCTTTCCTAAAGTCTATAAACACCGCTCCACATAGAGTATTGTTGTTAATATTTTGATGCCAGTTTTCTATCATGTTTGTTAGTGCCGTATGGCAAGAATATTTTGGCCGAAATCCTGACTGACTGTCAACTATCAGTTTATGGCGAACTAAGTGATCTAGTGTTGTTTTGTGGATGTGCTTTTCTAGCGGTTTGGATAATGAGGATAATATGGAAATTGGTCTATAATTACTCATGAGACGATCGTCTAGAGGACCAACTTTTAAATGAGGATACACTTTAGCGATTTTAAAGGCTGATGGGAAATGACCTCTGGTTATACATTGATTATATATAAAAGTTAGTGACTCGCAGAGATTTCAAGCCCGGCGAAGGAATCAACTGACTATCTCCAGGAATGATAACATGAATACAGACAGTTTGAAACAAGAAACATAATTATGCTCAACCGTTTCTTATATTACAACAAAAATGGCAGCGGAAAATAAAATAATGAGTATTAACATTCTTCTTCTTCTTTCTCTTTGCGTTCATCCGGAGTGTTTTTTCAGATGTGATTGCGGTGTGTCTGTTATGCACCCTTGGGCCGAAACCCGTAGGCCAACACATCCGACTTTTAGCGTGCATTTTTGACCAGGTTAGCATTCCTAGGAGACTCTCACTTTGTGGTACCGTCCACCTCCCAGCTGGTCAATTTGGAACAGTCAAAGACTTCACGTTCATCCCTCAAATGAAGGCAGGGACAGTCCATAGCATTTTCCGCCATCCTGGGTGGCTTCCATAATTGCAGAACCGACACATAACGCCCTGGAGCTGGTCACGTCACGAGGGAATCGTCACGTCTTGCTCATGGCTGCTTTAAATCCTCACTTCAATATATTGGGTATTTCGTTCGCCTCGGTCCGTTCCCGCACAAACCAGACAGGTCTGCAGACGGTATCCACTCAGCGAGTTTTCGGACATGTGCTTGTCGTTGCGCCCGTCAGAGCTGTTCCAGGCACGACAGACATTTGGAAAACTACCTAGTCAGAGCTGTTCCGAACAAGAGCGGCATTCGGAAACTAGGTAGCCAGAGCTGTTCCTAGCACGAGAGACATTCGGACGAGACATTTCACTCGGACGTAAATGCGTAATTTTCCGACTTCAGCAGGCATTTTTTTAATGAGGTTAGCCTTCCTCGGGTTTCGAGGCACGTTAGACTTATTGTTGTGATGTCGCCCACATCTCAGCTGGTCAGATAGAACGATCATCGACATCACGGTTAACCCTCAAGGGAAGGCAGGGGCAGACCCTTGGCCTATCCAAGGCTATCCAAGGAGGCTTCCATAATTGCAGAGCCGGCACATATTGCTCTGAGACTGGGCTCACCCAAGGAGTTGCCACGTCCTGCTCATGGCTGCTTTAGTTCCTCACTTCCATGTGCTAGGCATCTCGTTTGCCACTGGTGGCTCAAGCACACACCAGGAACTGTCAGACTGCGGGCGACATCCACTCGGTAAGCTTTTGCTTTTGACTTCGGACCACGCAATGGATTCGCTAGCCGTGCGTTCCATTTCGTGTTAGTGAGACGTTTTTTTCCACTTTTGTCTACGCTCCATGAGTTAGATACAGGCAGTTTTCGTAGCCATTTCATTCGACTGGGACACTTTCTGCATTTTTATTCTCGATCACGAGGTACATGTGCTGCCGGCTCAGCAACTTACCTCCGTGCAGCAGTGAGCGAGAAACGGCCAGGCCCTCTTATCCGGGAATCCGTCATATCCCCCAGCTGAGAGCTTTCGAACAAGTATCAGAACTGGGCATGTAGCGTGCTCAGTATCCCACATATATTTTTCGGTAGGTGGGTATCGGCCCGGCTCTCACGGGTTTGTGGCTTAGAGGCGTTCAGCCTAAGTCCTCGACAGAGAGCCTTAGAGTATTGTCCGGACCAAGAACTTCTGCCTTCGTGTGCCTAATTTTAAACTTTTTACTGCTATCCTCAGTCTACCTGCAGAGCAGCAGGTTGTGTCTCTCTTAGTCTGGCCCCTATCCCATAAGCTGTCCGATATATAGTTTTCATCCATCGGCAAGCACATGGGGTCGATGGGACACGCAAGCTCCCCCACCACGACAAGGTGGTGACACATCGTGGGAGGTATTAACATTCGAGGTATAAGATCCAAAATTAATCATCTTATACCACTCATACACAAATATAAACCTGATTTTATACTCATACAGAAAACTAACGTTAACACCGACGAACACGCATCATATATCACAACATGCTTAGGTCTAAGACACTCATGTTTTAGTCTTAGTACTCAATATATCGGATTGGGTACAGCAATAATACAGACATCGGACAGGTGGCAGATTATAGAGAAGGACAGGGACTTCCAGGGAAGGATAGCTATAGTATAGCCTGTTAGTTCTACCTAACACTGGAAAATTTATTATCACTCTCATATCGGGGTCACAACATCATTTTACGGGGTGATTTTAATTGCGTACTTTCGGCGCACGACCTTATAAATGGAGATGTAAGAATGCAAATTAGAAACACAACGGGGGATGAGGAACATCAATTAAACACATTGCAAACAATTTTAGATATCCATGGGCTAACAGACGCATACATGCAGATGCATCTCCATGGAATAGATACAACACACACAAACAATGCGCATAATAGAGCAGCGCGATTAGATAGAATTTATGCGCCCATAACACATCATATAACACAAGTTAAGCATTTACAGGAGACACTGAACTTCACAGACCATAAGGCTGTATTTGCAACAATAAACACAGTACAAGCAACACCACATCCTAGAAGATCTCCCCATTGGAAACATAACAGCACACTTTTACAAAATCAGGACTATGTAGATTGCATAACAAAACTGATCCTCACATACACAAGCGATATACCAGAAGGTAATGCGCGAGAACTCTGGGAAATACTTAAACAAACTATACGAGAGAGAACACAAATACTAGCAGCAGTAATACACAAGCAAAAACTACAACAAGAAAAAGTATTGGAAAATGCAATTAAACTCTTACTACAGACAGACAAAAATTCACCACACATCATAGCATTACAGGAAGAATTAGATCTCCACAGACATCATCGATTTCAGGGGGCTTTACTGCGAACAAAGTTACAAACTATAACACAAGAGATACCGAGTAAACAAAAGATAGCTTTAGAACAAAACATACAGTGCAGCAGACAAATAGGCCAGATAATTGACAGGGATGGAAATATCCAAGTTGAGCCACAACCAATAGCCTTAGCTTTTGAAGATTATTACAAGAACCTTTACTCAGAGGAAAACACACAGGCTCACGTGCAAGAAAACTTTATGAAATTCACAAAAGAACTCACAGAGGAACAGAAACTAACACTAGATACTAAATTAACACTAACAGATATAACACAAGCGGTTCACGGAATGCAGAAGGGCAAATCGCCTGGCCCTGACGGTATTTCCTCTGAATTCTATCAGTTTTTCTTTCCTCTTCTAGGTCCCCTTTTACTAGCAGTATTCTCTGAATCTTTCCACAAACATGAACTCCCATCCAGTTTCAACACATTTCCAGTTTCTTACATCACTCTTATTCCAAAGGAGAACACCGACAAGACACTTTTAAAGAGTTACAGACCGATCTCGCTTTTAAACGTAGACTACAAGATTTTAACAAAGGCTTTGATGAATAAATTGAAACCAGTAATGGCATCTCTCATTCAAGAAGGCCAGCAATGTAGTGTGCAACACCGGAATATCCAGCAACACACACACTTCATAAGGGACATCATCAACTACACACATCTGAAAAACTGTCAGTCCTCAATTCTCTCTTTAGATCAAGAAAAAGCATTCAACAGAATATCTCACTCATACCTCCACAAAAGTCTCTCACACTGCAAAGTGGGAATTTATTTTCGGACATGGGTCAAAATTTTATATTTGAAACCGGAAAGTCGGATTCTATTAAACCATACCCTAACCAATTCTTTTAGGTTGACTAGGTCAGTGAGACAGGGATGTCCCTTGTCCACATTACTGTACGTTGTCGCTCTAGAGCCACTTCTAGAAAAGATACGCCAGGACGACAATGTCAGGGGTACGTACATACCAGGGAAGGGTAAACAAAAGCTGCGTGATTATGCGGACGATACCATTTTCTTTCCGACAACTGAAAAAGTTGTAGAGATCATTTTGGAAACGTTCTCGTTTTTTGGCAAAGGGAGTGGGGCAAAATTAAACGTCCAAAAATCTACTATAATGGGCTTGGGCAAAGGAAAAAATAAGGAGGATTTTCCATTTGACTTAACATCAAACAATCTTATAAAAGTGTACGGAATAGTCTTTCCATGTCAACCAAATCAGACACACAAAGACACATGGCGAAATCTAGAGAATAAAATAACAGATATGTTACAGAGATACAAATACAAAACAACTACCATATTTGGTAGAAGTACCATTGTTAATACAAATATAATTCCAAAAATACTATATCTGTGCACGGTCCTAGATCCCCCACGTCAGACTGTCACAAACATAAACAAAGAGATTAGACGCTTTGTGTTTGGCAGCACCATCTACAGTATCAAACATACTACACTCATGCAAGACAAACAAGATGGAGGTATCGCCCTCCAAGACATAATAACCAAGATACAAGTACTTAGGATCAAACACGTAAGCGAAATCCTACAACACCCAGAAAAACACCCCTTAGCACACTATTACATTGGAATTAGGCTATCTTATTTAAAACCTATTAGGAATACATCCTCACATTACTTTGGCACTCTCCCAACATTTTACAAAACATGTATTTCAGCTATTAAAGACACAAAAAATTACTTCACAAGAAAACACATATAATCTACAAGCATTTAGTTAAACTACAAGCAACCCCAGTACACCTCAGAATTAAAAGAGGGTATAGATATTTCATAAAAGATTATGCCGAAACTTTCTCTAATATTCACAACAAGCAGATTACCCCAAAAGCAAAGTAAATTACATATAGGCTTGTTTACATCATGACCCCCAACAACAGAGAGAACAGCAAAAATAACTAAACAAATACTACAGTGTCAGCTTTGTAGACGGAACGTCCAAGATTCAGAAGAGCACATCTATTACGAATGCAAAACAATCATGCCAACAAGAAATCTCCTACAAAACATCCTAAACATTCAAACGAAACAAAGAACAGATGTTTACAAAGCGATCATGATAAATTCAATTCCTTACTCCACACAAGACATCCACACAAAGCTACTTGTTCTATTGGCAGAGTACAGAAATCTTATATGGACATTAAGAAACAAAGCAGTATACAATTACAGAACAATCAACAAAGAAATTGTCCAACAACTTTATCAACACAAAGTCTCAAAACGTTCTAAACTTAGCCCCACAAGCGCAAAACCCGAAAGAGTTTTGCCTGAAGACAGCACATATTACATAATAAGCAAATAACTTGTTTTAAACAAAGGATACCACAACTGTAAATGTGTTTATTGACGTTATTAATAATCTTACAATTATTATTATTATTATTATTATTATTATTATTATTATTATTATTATTATTATTATTAATACGTTTATTACTACTGCTATCATTATTATTAATTTTCCCATTATTATATTTGAATGTGCAACATGAAATATATTGTGGATGTGTATCTGTGTCGTTGGCAGTAACATATGTATGCGTCTGGGTATGGATGCAGGTGTGTGTGTGTGTGTGTGTGTGTGTGTGTGTGTGTGTGTAGTGCATGTATTTGCACACGCATTTGTACGAATGTGTGTTTGTATGTGTGTGTGTGTGTGTTTGTGTGTGTGTGTATGTGTGTGTGTGTGTATGTGTAGCAGCCTTTAAACCAAGGCGATATCTCAAGTATTAAAATGATGTTATATGGTAATGATATCTTTGAATGTATAAACAAATTAAATAAGCCCTTTAAGTACCCTAAGCTAAAGTGGTTTGTAGTGGTCAGATGTTAAGTCCTTCCCATTGTATCTTAAACCCAGTCACTATCACAGCTTTGAATCAATTACCACCCTGGGGACAGGCCATGGACTCTAATTGCTAGTTATAAATCCCTGATTGTGTGGCTGGTCTGGTTCGCTAGATCAGTTCCGCGTCTAGCGTTCGTTGTCTCGGATGGCTGTGTGAGGTGCACCAAAATGGGATCTTCCCAGCCAACGTAAGTTAGCGAGGCAGGCGTTTCGAGAATGTAACCGCATCGTGCAGCCAGGGTCGTGGTTTGAGCGGCAAAAGAGCAAAATTTGTACGACCGTTCGACAAAGTCTCGATAAGCGCCCACTCTCTCTCTCTCGATGAGTAGTGGGCCTGCAGTCAGTAAGCTGGTATAGCTTTTTTCGGTCAGTCCTGTCGGCGTAGATTGTAAGCTCGTCGGTAGGCGTCCAGTGGTTTTGCATGTATCACCTTGTACCGGGAGGGCGCGCTTTAGCGATGCTACTCTTGGCTTGCGTGTGCGTGAATAGTCCGTCTGTCCGATAGATATCTGGTTGATCCTGCCAGTAGTCATATGCTTGTCTCAAAGATTAAGCCATGCATGTCTAAGTTCACACTGTCTCACCGTGAATGGCTCATTAAATCAGTCGAGGTTCCTTAGATAACACGATTCTACTTGGATAACTGTGGCAATTTTAGAGCTAATACATGCTTACCAAGCTCCGACCCTCGCGGAAAGAGCGCTTTTATTAGTTCAAAACCAATCGTCGTTGCCCTTCGCGGGGCGCGGCGATCCCACTGGTGACTCTGGATAACTTTGTGATGATCGTATGACCTTACATGCCGGCAACGCATCTTTCAAATGTCTGCCCTATCAAATGTCGATGGCTCCCCCGATGTGTCTCCACCTTGCCGTGGTGGGGGAGCTTGTGTGTCCCTCTGACCCCATGTGCTTGCCGATGGATGAAAACTACATATCGGACAGCTTATGGGATAAGGACCAGACTAAGAGAGACACAACCTGCTGCTCTGCGGGTAGACTGAGGTTAGGATAACAGTCTAAATCAGGCACACGAAGGCAAAAGATTTGGTCCGGACAATACTCTAAGGCTCTCTGTCGAGGGTTGAGGCTGAACGCTCTAAGCCACAAACCCTCGGATCTGAGAGCCGGGCCGATAACCCACCCTCCGAAAATAGAGGTGAGATACTGAGCAAGCTACAAGCCCAAGTCTGATACCTGTTCGAAGGCTCTCAGCTGGGGGATATGAGGGATTCCCGGATGAGAGGGCCTGGCCGTTTCTCGTTCACTGCTGCACGGAGGTAAGGTGCTGAGCCGGCAGCACATGTAGCCTACCTCGTGAGCGAGTACAAAAAGTCAGAAAAGTGCCCCAGTCGAATGAAATGGTTACGAAAACTGTCTGTATCTAACTCATAGAGAGTGTAGACAAAAGTGGAAAAACGTCTCAATAACACGAAATGGAACGCACGGCTAGGGAATCCATTGCGTGGTCCGAAGCAACAGCAAAAGCTTACCGAATGGATGTCGCCCGCAGTCTGACCGTTCCTGGTGTGTGATTGAGCGACCAGTGGCAAGCGAGATGCCCAACACACGGAAGTGAGGAACTAAAGCAGCCATGAGCAGGACGTGGCAACTCCTTGGGTGAGCCCAGTCTCAGAGCAATATGTGCCGGCTCTGCAATTATGGAAGCCTCCTTGGATAGCAAGGGAATGCCCATGGTCTGCTCCTGCCTTCTCTTGAGGGCCGACCGCGATGTCGTTGATCGTTCTTTCTTGACCAGCTGAGATGTGGGCGACATACAACAGTCTAACGTGCCTCGAAACCAGAGGAAGGCTAACCTCATTAAAAAATGCCCGCAAGAAGTCGGAAGTGTCGTCCTACGGGTGGCAAACTAAAAATTGACACTACGCAATTACGTCCGAGTGAAATGTCTCGTCCGAATGTCTCTCGTGCTAGGAACAGCTCTGACTACCTAGTTTCCGAATGCCGCTCTTGTTCGGAACAGCTCTGACTAGGTAGTTTTCCGAATGTCTGTCGTGCCTGGAACAGCTCTGACGGGCGCAACGACAAGCACATGTCCGAAAACTCGCTGAGTGGATACCGTCTGCAAACCTGTCTGGTTTGTGCGGGAATGGCCCGGGGCAAACGAAATGACCAATATATTGAAGTGAGGATTTAAAGCAGCCATGAGCAAAGGACGTGACGATTCCATCGGTGAGCCCAGAACCAGGGCGCTATGTGTCGGCCCTGCAACTATGGAAGCAACCTTGAACGGCGGAAAATGCTATGGACTGTCCCTGCCTTCCTTTGAGGGATGTCCGTTGTCTTCGACCGTTCAACTTTGGCCAGCTGTGTTGTAGATGGCACCAGATAAGTGAGAGTCTCCCAGGAATGCTACCTGGTCAAAAAAGCACGCTGTAGCCGGATGTGTTGGCCTACGGGTTTCGGTCCAAGGGCGCATAACAGACACACCGCAATCACATCTGAAAAAACACTCCGGATGAACGAAAAGAAGAAGAATCCCTGATTCCTGTCCCCCAAAACAAAAGGGGTCATGGACATTTAAAGGACACTAGAGCGTCATCCTGTAATTTGACATCAGGCCAACAACACCAACAATGTGCATCTTCACCTCAGTAGCTAAGTGACCCAGAAATTACAAAGAAGCCACATTTTAATGGGAATGATAATTTAAAGTTTATTGCCCAAGCTCACGGCATTCAATGTACTGCTGTCTCCAGAAAGCATGAGATAGATCAAGATAAAATGTGTGTGTGTGTGTGTGTGTGTGTGTGTGTGTGTAGAGATGAGAGAGAGAGAGAGAGAGAGAGAGAGAGAGAGAGAGAGAGAGAGAGAGAGAGAGAGAGAGAGGAAGAGATGGACAGGTGTTACATACATTCCGCTTGTGTAAGTGGAAATGAATCATATGCAAGGCATGTGTGTTTACATGCACAATGCCATAAATGTTATATTATCATAACTGTATATATGTATGTATTTGCTTCATTCACACACGTGACACCTAACACTAACAAACGGCAACGCTCTGTAATATACACAAACAAAAGAAACACACATTACACCTTGTAAATATACATTACCTTGTATGAAATAAACGTGTAAAAAAATGCTTTACTACATATAGCAGGATGCTAAAGTAGATCAGTCCTTGAAAGGATTGATCTGGCTTTAAACAGTCACGGCAGCGATAGTTTAATTTAAACCCTTTTATTTACGCAACTAAAACTTCTTTCTGAATGAAAATAAAGTGCTATCTCTTAAGTAATAACAAAACTCTGTGTGTAATATTTCATATTCTGGAAAGATTGTGTATCCCCACCCCCCCCCCCCCCCCCCCCAGATTTTGTGGTGATATTCGTTGGAGTTGATATTCTGGATATTTCCCCGGAATTATTTAGTTTAGTTTTGTCGTTTAGTCGTTGGATCAACATCACGGCACACGGTTTAACCCATAAGTGCTCCGTTCTCCTCCTAACTCAAACCTGAGTCTGGAGAAACTCAGCTCAATGCACGAACTCCGTTGCCCCCGGCGAGGATCCTGAAATACTTTAAGTAGATTTTTAACTCGAAATTTTGCCCGGGCAGCGCCGTTAGGCTACTCTTTTTCGATTTCCAACTGCCAAGGGACTTTTTACTTGCGCAGCAATACACACGGGTGTCCGATCTCAATACCCAGAGACCAGGGGTATTACTGGAAGTCCACGTGGATGTTTTAAATACATCCCGGTCCTCACCGGAGCCTGAACCCGGGACCTCCAGCACTCGAGGCAGATACCATACCTCGAGACCATTCAGCCCCCCCCCCAGGAATTATTACCGGATACAACTAATTTCAAGATGTATTCAAATATCACTGAATTCGTGGTCTCCGAAAATGACTACGATGTCCAGCTACGATGTAAAGCAACACCTGCACTTATTATGAGTGCCCTAACTGGTCCAGGAGGAGTACCCTTTGGAGGAGTCGTCGACCTGCATAGGTTCGAAGTTCCCACTAGGTGGTACTTTCACCTGTCAGCAGAGGCTCAGAGAGCCGTATATAGAAAATTACACGGCAAAACGTTTTCTCTACCAAGTCTAGGGATAGACATATCTCTACAGCACCTAAAGAAAGAAAGAGGCAGGCTGACCATTCACTGGTTACCCCGAACGATTGCTCCCCAAGGAGTTAAAAAACCTGGTGCACAGCATCATTGGAGATGAAAAGGCTGAGATGTTTTGGATTAAAAATGGGACTGGCAAGTGGGGAGCGCTCTGCAACCCAAAATAGGAAGTCCCCAATTATATACGGATCTACACTCCTGGTATTACGAACAATAATCACAGAGTGTTGATCACGATGCCGGGGAAGAAGACCAATTGTCCAGCGTGTGGCCAAAACAACCACTGGGCAAATAAATGCCCACGTCGACGACAACCGATGACACCAACAGCAGTGTGAGTCAGTGTACAAAGCCAAGAAGATTTCCCACCACTCGAAAGAGAAACTCCTCCACAGGGAGAGATTGAACTGACACAAACTTTCAACAGTCAAATCAACACACAAGAAGACAGGAACACACAAGAAAATAACACACAAGAAAATAACACACAAGAAATCAATCCAAGGAATGAAGATTCTGACGGTTTTCAAATCGTCAGCAAACCAATGTAGAAAAAATGGGCTAACAGAAGACTACTGCAGTCAAAACACAGCGATGACACAGAAACAGACGACTTATCACTGCCAAAGAAAGAAAAAGTCAAAGTCACTATAGGCAAGACAAAGGAAACTGAACAAGAACAACAAGGGGAGACTTAAGTACAAGACGAAGACGACACATACAGCATACCAGACACTCTCTTTGTAGACACCAACACAAGTGATAAGAACGAGGATCAAGATGATCCTCTCACACAAACCTTTGCCACTAAAGACTTGCTCGCCTAAATGTACCCATCATGGATAACAACTTTGTATGTGAATCGATATAGTTATTATATCTCATTTATTGTTTCTACTTAAACTACAATGACTAGTGATTTAATTATTATTACTTTAAACATTTGTGGCATACATACAAAATTACAACATATTATCACACTAATAAACAAACACAAACCAGACTTTATACTACTACAAGAAACAAACATATGATAAAAACATTCGCACAACATATCACCACACAGCTAGGCCTCAAACATTCATACTTTAGTTTAGGCACACACAAAATTGGATCAGGAACATCTATTCTGCAGACATCAGACAGGTGGGATATAATTAAAACCACCAAGGATAACCAGGGACGAATCTCCATAATACAGGCTGAAAACACTATACATGCATACACCATAGTGAACATACATGTACCACCTAATTACAATCATCAACCAAATTTTTACCAAGAATTAGACACCTTACTTATACAAATATACAGAGGGCAAAATGTTATCCTTGCAGGGGATTTCAATTTTGTACTCTCAGATTTGGATATCGTAGGGGGAGGCAGAGCAGGAATCAAGACACAATTAAGGAGAAATGACAGAAATGGAATACATCAACTGGATATACTAAAAAATACCTCAGACGCACACAATTTAACAGACGCCCTTAGATACAGACACCCTAATAGCATTGCAACAACACACACAAATAGGACTTAGAATAGATCAGCCAGACTAGATAGAATATACACACCTTCAACACACCACATTATACACAAAAAACATCTACAAGAGACATTACAATACACAGATCACAAAGCAGTACTAGCACATATCACTAAAGACAATACAAGTGCAAGGCCATCAAAAAGAACACCATATTAGAAATTCAATAACACCCTACTCCAAAACACAGGTTATGTACAACACATGACACGCCTTATTCTAACATACACTAATAGTACACCCACCGACAAAATAACACAAATTTGGGATTTACTAAAGAATACAATACGGTATAGAACACAACATTTAGCATCCATCATACATAAAGACAGACTACAACAAGAACATATCATACAGACAGCAATACAACTCACAAAACAGACTGTCAGGAATGCACTACACCTACACACACTAGAATACAATTAGAACAACACCAGCAACACACATTCCGTGGTACACTCATTCGAACTAAACTTACTAACATATCAGAAGAAAGTCCCAGTAAACAACACCTTGCATTAGAACAAAACGTTCAACGTAACAGACAAATAGGAGCAATAACAGACATGCAAGGAAACACACAAACAGAGGCAATACATATACTAGAAACATTTCAACAATACTACACCGACCTATATACAGCAGAACAGGCCAACACACAAAAACAAAATAGGTTATTACAATACATAAAGAAACTGTCTGATATAGATAAAGACACACTAGACACAGATCTTACATTAGCAGACATAACACATGCACTCAATCAAATGCAAAAAGACAAAACACCAGGACCAGATGGACACACAGTAGAATTCTACCAACACTTCTTTCCTATCCTAGGCAATTTACTTCTAAAAGTCTACCAAGAAGCTTTTTACAAACAAGAACTCCCGAACACATGCAACATGTCATATATAACACGCATACCTAAAGACAATACAGACAAGACACAACTGAAAAACTATAGACCCATCTCATTATTAAACACAGACTACAAAATTCTAGCAAAATCACTTGCAAACAAAATAAAAAAAATTCTTGCCATCACTCATCCACCCAGAACAACAGTGCAGTATTCAACACAGAAACATACACCAACATACACATTTCATTAGAGATTTAATTACATACACCCACCAGAAAGACTGTCAATCCTCCCTTTTATCCTTAGACCAGAAGAAGGCCTTTGACAGAATTTCACACTCATACTTACACAAAACACTAGCACACTGTAATATAGGACAATATTATAGACAGTGGATAGAAATATTGTATAAAAATCCTAAAAGTAAGGTACTGATGAATCATTCACTCACTGCCAGTTTCAGAATCACTAGATCTGTCAGACAAGGGTGTCCGCTATCACCAGTCCTATATGTACTCACACTAGAACCACTCTTAGAAGCAATTAGACAGGACACTAACATTAAAGGTACATTTATACAAGGGTCTGGGGAGCGGAAATTAATTGCTTATGCAGATGACACCGCCTTCTTCCCTACAACCAACACTTCCATAACGAACATACTTCACACCTTCAAACAGTTTGGTGAAGGAAGTGGGGCCAAAATAAACATACAGAAGTCTAAAATAATGGGGCTGGGGAAGTGGAGGAATAAAGCAGATTTCCCCCCGGATCTAACAGTCACAGATAACATGAAAATATATGGGATCACATTTCCATCCAACCCCAGAAACACACACACAGAAACATGGCAATCACTGACAAGAAAAATTATAGACATACTACATGGGTTCAAATACAAGACATCAACAATTTTTATACGAAGCACAATTGTAAACACCTTCATCATTCCTAAAATAATATGTTTAGCCACATTGTTAGATCCCCCAACAAACAATCACAGACATAAACAAACACATTAGACAATTCATCTTCAGCAACACAATTCACAGTATAAAGCACAAGACATTAATACAAGATAAGAACAAAGGTCTAGTTGCTTTACAGGACCTACACACAAAAATATCACTGACAAAACAAATTATAGACAGACTACATGGGTTCAAATACAAGACATCAACAATTTTTGTAAGAAGTACAATTGTAAACACCTTCATCATTCCTAAAATAATATACTTAGCCACAGTGTTAGAGCCCCCCCCCCCCCAAAAAAAAAAGCAATCACCGACATAAACAAACACATCATACAATTCATCTTCAGCAACACAATTCACAGTATAAAGCACAAGACATTAATACAAGATAAGAACAAAGGAGGAGTTGCTTTACAGGCCCTACACACAAAAATACAAGCATTAAGAATCAACCACATAGGGCGCATCATCAATCATCCAGATCAAAACTCGCTAGCATTATACTATATTGCAATTAGATTACACAGGCTTAAGAAAATAGACAAAACAACACCGCACTATTACGGCACACTACCGTACTTCTGCAGAACATGTATGCAAGCAATTCAAGGCAATGAACATTTAATACAACAGACAACCAAGCACATATTTAGTGAAACAACAAGCCCCACCACTACATCTGAGAATGAAAAGAGGAAACAAATATTATATGAAAGACTATAGCTGCACCTTCACTAACTTACACAACAATCATATCACATCGAAATCCAAAGAAGTAACATACAGGCTAATTTATAATATGACCCCGACAACAGAGAGGGCAGGACAGACATCCAAGCAAATAGCCCCATGCCAATTATGTGGACACAATATTCAGGAAAGAGAGGACCATCTGTTTTATGAATGCCCAACAATCACATCCACTTAGACTGCATTACAACAGTTAATAGAAACACAAACAAACAAGATAACCAATGTTTACAAAGCAATATTCCTAAATACAATACATACAACCACAAAAGACAAACACACTAAACTTCTCGTAGCACTAGCGGAGTATAGAAATATAATATGGTCTAGTCGAAACTCGGCCACTCACAATCACCACACAATACACCCACACATACTATCTCAGATTTTTCAACAGAAAATCTCCCAGCTATTCGCTGATTAAGCAAGCGCCACTCTCATCAGGTTTACAGTACATAACATACATGTTCAAACACACACTCTCACAGATATTTCTATACTCCTAATGGGTATCACTAAGCTCCTTTCATTGGGGAAAAAGGGCCAAATAACTGAATACATGTTCCTTCTTTGTTACTGAGTCTATTGGCCCAAACTAAACACGATGGGAAGGTGTCCTTTGTGAGTCAGTGGTCTTGTCGACCGAGGGTTGACCTTCGCCAGAAGCCAGCTCAGGTAAAATTCCTGTAGTGATGGAATTTTGCCATCCTGTGTAGCGAACTAAACAAATTCCAATCTACACGCCCTCTCTTTCTCCGATTTCCCCTTCTCTCCCCCTCCCTCCCCCAGCGCGCGCGCTCTCTCTCTCTCTCCCTCTTTGTTGCCCGCTTTCCCGGTCTCAGCCCAGCCCGCCACAAACAAATCCTTTGCACTTGTGATTAAGGGAGTGATTGTGATTCAGTAATACTATTGAACTTGTTTGCAGGAAACTAAGCTTGCATGAGATTGCCTGCAGTGTGAAAGTTCAAATTAAATGGTTTGGTATGCATGGGAGCAAATTATTACTACACCATGCCAAGAATATAACGTCACATGTGTACATGAATGTATACGCTGTATTCGCAATGTAAAAAAAAAAAAAAAAAAAAAAAAAAAAAAAGTAATAGAAAAATTAGGCTGCGTGGCCCGGCAGAAAATATTATTTCTGAAATTTCTCCCGTCTGCTGAAAAGGTTGACCACCCCTGATCTACAGCCTACCTTGTGAGCGTTACTAAAGGTGGAAACAGCGTCCCAATGGCACGCTTGCTGTGTGGATGTCATCTGCATACAGGTCCCCACCCCCCGATCTTTGGAGGAGCAGTCTGTGGTGAACGGAAGGCTCAATATACTTCTTCTTCTTCTGCGTTCATCCGGAGTTTTTTGTCGGATGTGATTGCGTTGTGCCTGTTTACAGCAGAGCTGCGTTCTTGCGCCGTTAGGCCGACACATCCGACTTCTGCGGGCATTTGTTGACCGGGTTAACCTTCCCGGGGGTTTCTTAGGACGTTTGACTCTCACTGTTGTGGTGTTATCCCCCATCCCAGCTGGCCCATATAGAACAGCCAAAGATCCTGTCAGCCCTCAAGGGAAGGCAGGAGCAGACCATGGGTATTCCCCGCCATCCAAGGAGGCTTCCATACTTGCAGAGCCGATACATAGCGCTCTGGTACTGGGCTCACCTTGTGAATCGTCACGTCCTGCACATGGCTGCTTAGCCTCACTTCCATATATTGGGCCTTCCGTTCACCATAGGCTGTTCTTCCGGAAACCAGAAGTATGCAGTCTGCAGATGACATCCACACAGTGAGCTTTCGATTCGGACTTTCCATGTAATGGATTTGCTATCCAAGCAATATTCCATTTCGTGCCACTAGGACACTTTTCCACCTTTTATGAAGCCCACACAGTGGGCTTTTGATTCGGATTTTCCACATAATGGATTTGCTATCCAAGCAATATTCCATTTCATGCCACTAGGACACTTTTCCACCTTTTATGAAGCCCACACAATGGGCTTTTGAATTGGACTTTCCATGTAATGGATTTGCCATCCAAGCAATATTCCATTTCATGCCTCTAGGTCGCTTTTGTAACCGACATACCTGTGGTATGAAGTTTGGCAATCTGAATACTTCTTCATGCACCATTAAATGTCAACATGTATGTAGTTAAAGTAAGCTGCGGTCAACTTGAGCTTGTTGATATCAACATAGAGCTTCTCCTCAAATGAAGCAGGTGTGGGCCAAAATATCTGTCTCTGTTCTGCATATGTTGGGCAATCCTGCAGCAAATGTTTTGCTGTCATTTTTCCAGTTCTACAATTACTTTCATCGGTATCTCCTATCTTTAGTTTATTGAACAAGTGGTATTTCAGCCTGTTATGTCCTGTGCGGAGTCTGAAGATTGCTACTTGTTCTCTTCGGTCGAGTTTGTAATATGTATCATCCTTCTGATGGCCTGGATGCTCTGATTCCCATTTGGTTCTATAAGTGCTTTTTATCAACCTCTTTGCCTCATTATAGGTTATGTCTATGTCAGGCTGTAGTAGTCGTCCGCCCTCTTTTGCCAGTCTGTCAGCCTCTTCGTTTCCAGGTATACTGCAATGTGATGGGATCCACAGTATTACAACTTTTTTTGGATTTCTGGCATAGACCATGGAGTGCTGCTCTTAGGTCAGATAGTTCTGTGCTGTTATTGCTCTTCAGTATTGAGACAGCTGACTTTGCATCTGTAAAGATAGCTATTTGTGTGTCTTTATTTTCCTCCATCAGGAGCAAATTCTGCTGTAGTTTTCAGAGCCTCTACCTCTGCTTTGAAGTTACTTGAAAATTTTCCAGTTGCCATTGAACGTGTTTTTTTCACTCCATTTTTTAAATTTAGGAGAATTCCTCCTCCTCCATTCTCTATTGAATTTTTGGCTGATCCATCTGTATATGCATGGGTCCAATTGCTGCTTGGGTAATGTCCTTTTATGTAGTTTAGGGTTATTTCTCTTCTTTCGGTTTCATGCTGAGTGTTTTTTTTCTCAATACCAGGAATGTTTTCTATCATCTCAGGCAGTTGCTGCTGTCTCCAAGCTGGGAACTTGTCTGCATTGTAAATGGGTTTGACTGTTTATATGTTAAGTATAGGATCTGCCCTAATCCTTCGTTTTGCAGTTTCTACAAAGTTGCTACGCTTCAGTCTTCCCTTTCCAATACCATTAAATCTTTTGTACATAGGGTGGTCTGTCAATCTTCTAAATTTTTTCTGCTTGTTGCTGGGCTCTGCTATCTCTTCTATCCTGCATTGGTTGTAAACAAGTGATCTTTTCTAGTTCATTAATAGGCGTTGTCTTCAGGCTTCCAGTTATGATTCGCATTCCTTGATTTTGGACTCTACTTATTTTGTTAAAGTTTGACTTAGCTGCTGTTGCCCAAGCTGCAATGCCATATTCCAGTACTGGCCTCACCCGTCCAGTATATAACTTCTTGAGAACTTTCTCATCTGCTCCCCATGTTGTACCAGCAAGCTTTTTCATGATTGCCATTCTTTGCCTTGCTCTTGTTTGATTTTTTTTTCAACCTGTGTCTTCCATGTCAGGCGACGATCAAAGGTGACTCCTAGATAGTTTTTATTTTCTTCATGGCGCAATATTTTCCCATTCAACACCAGCTTAGGTTGCTGAGTTTTATTGAGAGGGAGAACACTGTGCATGTTGTTTTCTCCTCACTTATCTTCACTAGCCATGATTTTGACCAGTCCTCTAGCGCTAATAAGACTTGCTGTATTCTGCTGTTAGCTGTACTAATATATTCTTCAGATGTCCATATGAATAAGTCATCTGCAAAAGAGGATGTATGTACTCTCGCTGGAAAGTTTTCCGTGATGTCATTTATATATGCTAGGAATAATGTTGGTGAAAGAACTCCTCCTTGGGGGACACCTTGCTCCAACAGCATCATTTTGCTGGTTTGTCCTTGTACTTTTGTCCTGGCAGTTCTGTTCTCAAGGTAGTGGCTGATCCATTTATACATTTTCCCACAAACATGCATGTTTTGCAGTTTTACTTTCAGTCCTTCCTTCCATACTTTATCAAATGCTTTTTCTAAATCTATCCAGGCCGCGAGTGTGTGCTTTTTCTCTTGGAAGGCATCCTCTATTTCCTGAGCTATATAGGTTATTTGATCTTCAGTTGATCTGTACTTTCTGAATCCTGCTTGGTGTGGTGATAAGAATTGGTTTTCTTCCAGATGCCATGTTAGCCTGCCATTGATAATGCGTTCCATTAATTTTCCTACACAGTTAAGTAGACTGATAGGTCGATAGCCATTTGGTTCTTCCAGGTCTTTTCCTTTCTTTGGGACTGGTATTAGAATAGCTTCCTTCCATGCCTGTGGGACTATTCCTCTCTTCCAGCTGTAATTTAGGACTGTTAGTAGTTTCTTTTTTGCCTTAGTGCCTAGTCCTATTAGCATTTCATTTGTGATTCCATCCTTTCCTGGTGATTTCTTCTTTTTTAGGGTATTCATTGCCTGTTCCATTTCTTCCATTGTTAGATTTGCCATCATATATTCTGCTGCTGTCTCTGTATTAGTATGATGCATCTGTTTGTCTTTGATTGCTTTCTTCTGTTCGATTGTAATATCAATGTGTTTGCACTGGCATAGTGTTCCATTTGTGCATTTGCAGCCTTTTTTCCTGACAGCAAGGCATCTCCTTGTTTAATTGTTATCTGTTTGTTTCTAGGTCCTTCATTGTTCATGGCTTTCACTAGTTTCCATAGTTTGTTTCCATCCCTGTCAAAATTCAGGTTTTCTGTTTTTTCCCTCCAACAATCTCTTGTTGTTTGATTTACTGTTCTTTTATATTTTGCTGAGATGGCTTTGAGAGAGATGTTCGCTTCAGTTGTTTGTTCTCTCTCTGCTGTCTTCCTGGCATCTTCAACTTTGTCCTCCAAAATTTGTAGTCCTTCAGTCTAGTATGGTTTGTAATTTTTCCTCGCTCCTCTTGGAATAGACTCAGTGGCCGCCTGATTATTGCTCGGTTTAAACTTTCCACCATTTGCTTCATGTTGCCATATCGTGTATTTATGTTTTCACAATATTTGTCTGTTAGTATGGCAAATCTGTCCCAATCTGCTCGTTTGTAATTCCAGCGGGGCAAAGGCTTTTGCTCCTGTGGAACATACTCCATATTCATTACAAGCTTGATTGGTCTGTGGTCACTACCTGCTAATTGGTCAAGCACATGGCGATCGATTTTGTGGAGGATGTCTCCTGTGCAGAAAGCTAAGTCTGGAGTAGAAGTGGTAATCCATCTTCTGGAGTAGAAGCTAGGTGTGTCATCCGCTTTGTTGAGTAGATGGAGATTTGAGTCTATTTCCCAGTCCTCCACTTCATCTCCTCTTTTGTCAGTATCTGGGTATCCCCATCTTTCTGAACGGCTATTAAAGTCTCCGACAACAATGCAATTTGTGTCAGTTATTTTTATGTTTGAGAGTGTAAGATCCTTATCTGCCGGGCTATACAGATTGTAAATTCTTATTTTCACGTCCTTTATCATTATATCAACACCTATAATTTCCGTTTGGTTATCAGAGATCACAGATACTTTACTGCAATGTATTGTATTTCTTGTAAGTATTAGAACTCCTCCTTTGTGTCCTTCGCGGTCGAAACGTGTGGCCTGATATCCCTTGACTGAAAATTTGCGATTGGCGTTGAGGTGTGTCTCTTGAATGCATGCCACATCTATTCTATCTTTATGGAGACGCTGTGTTAGGGAGGCTTTCTTGTTATAAACTCCTTCGGCATTCCACTGTAGTATGTTGAGTGTCCGGAGCGTTTGGTCAATAGCTCTTAACCTACTCCTCTGTGCCTTGACTCCACAGCACAGGGGAAGGTGACCACCAGTAGTCATGGGTGGACCCCCTCGAGGCAGGGGGCCCGGCACTATCACTGCCTGATGGGACTTCATGGGATTAGCACCATAACGATTAATTTTGATTTGTGACATCATGAAATTAAGTTACGTTGCACTACTTTGTCAAGCCTGTGGCTCAGTGCATCCGATTTCGACAAGCATTTGTTCGGGGTGCTTTCCCTAGCCTTTGACTGTCCCCAGTCTACCTACAAGGCAGCAGGTTTGTGTGTCGCTTGGTCTGGTCCCTCTCCCTTGACCTGTCCGACACAGAAAGCTGTGGACAGACATGATCGCCAACACCACACAGCAACGACTATAAGAATAATAAAAGACATAAAGCTTTTGACAGACATGATCGCCAACACCACACAGCAACGACTATTTGTTAGTTGCATATCCTTTACAGACGTAGCAGTCAACCTCAGCATTTTTTGGCTGTTCGCGATTCCTGGGCAAGTTGACGTTCAGTAGTTAGCCATTACTTTCTACTATAAAAATAATAAAAGACAGAAACTGTGGACAGACATGATCGCCAACGCCACACAGCAACGACTATAGGAATAACACCAGACAGAAAGCTGTAGACAGACATGATCGCCAACACCACACAGCAACGACTATACGAATAACACCAGACAGAAAGCTGTAGACAGACATGATCGCCAACGCCTCACAGCAACGACTATAAGAATAACACCAGACAGAAAGCTGTAGACAGACATGATCGCCAACGCCACACAGCAACGACTATAAGAATTTGAATAACGAAGACACAAACCATAGATGTACGATTTATTGCCTGGCATATTTCGCTACATCTCGCCAGGTACTTACTGCAGAATTCACACATTATTATCATTATCAAGTGCCCTGCCAGCTGGCGTAGGCGTTAATGGCTCTCCAAAAATCTCGGTCTTTGGTGTTCTGGATCAACTCTGCTGATTATATTCCTCCATGCCACCGTCTCAATCCATCCAGCGTGGGGGTTGGTCTGGTTCGCAAGATCAGCCCCGCGTCTGGCGTTCATTGTCTCGGATGGCTGTGTGAAGTGCACCCAATCGGGAACTTCCCAGCCGACGCAAGTTAGCATGGAGAATGTGACCGCAGTGCGAAGCCAGATTCGTGGTTTGAGCGGCTGAAAGAGCAATTTTTGTACGACCGTTTGACAAAGTCTCGATAAGCCCTCCCCCGCGTCCTCTCTCTCTCTCTCTCTCTCTCTCTCTCTCTCTCTCTCTCTCTCTCTCTCTCTCTCTCTCTCTCTCTCTCTCTCTCTCTCTCTCTCTCGATCAGTAAGCTGGCATAGTTTTTCGGTCAGTCTTGCCTGGCGTAGCTTGAGAGCTCGTCGATTGGCGTTCAGTGGTTTTGCGTGTATCACCGGGTACCGAGGGAGCGAGCTGAGCGATTGCTACTCTTGGCCTTCGTGTGTGTGAATAGTCCGTTTGTGAGATAGATATCTGGTTGATCCTGCCAGTAGTCACATGCTTGTCTCAAAGATTAAGCCATGCATGTCTACGTTCACACTGTCTCACGGTGAAACCGCGAATGGCTCATTAAACTGCCTGGTCCAGACACTTGTTCTACGTGTTTCAGTTGAGGGATATGGCTGAACGCCTCTAAGTCAATATTCTCCGGAGGTGAGGGCCTGGCCGTTACTCACCCTATTCTGCATGGAATTGAGATGCCGAGCCTGCTACATGCTTGGTCTAGACACTTGTTCTACGGCTCTCAGCTGAGGGATAAAGCTGAACGCCTCTAAGACAATATCCCTCGGATTTGAGGGCCTGGCCGTTATTCACCCTCTGCTGCATGGAGGTGAGATGAACCGGCAGCATCTACAGCAGGGGTGACCAACACGAGGCCCACCGGTAGTCATGTTGGGGCCCGCGGAATGGGAAACGACCATGTGGTCGAAGCTGTAGTACGCTTGCTTGTTTACTTTAATTTAACAAAAAAAAATTAGTTGCGTGGCCCGGCAGGAAATATTATTTCTGAAATTTGGCCCGCCTGCTGAAAAAGTTGGCCACCCCTGATCTATGGGCTAACCATTCGCTATCGCGCTCTCGGCAGCCTGTGCACTTGGTAAGCGAAATTTAAGGGGAATCAAATACCCCTTTTCACGGTATCATAATATTCTATTTATTGCTTGCAAGGGACATAACTCGCCAACGTTTTTGTAAAGAAGCAATTAGTTAGATTAATTGTTAAATGTTTAATATAATGACACCATCTATTCACAGTAATTTGACGTCCTAAAGTTTTAAATACTTTGTCTGCTAAAAATGAATAAAATGTACTTGTTAATGCAATAGATACAATGTTTCAACACTGCAAGCTCCGTGCACGATGTTAACGACTGTCCCCCATTGAGGCCCTGACATTGTTACTCTGGTTTCTCTTCACAACGTATAAAGCCATATTATTGTGTTACTTTATAAATTGTTGTTTGTCTATCAAGAATGATGATGACCATTCATGTCATCCAGTGGGGTTGAAGGTGTGGAGCCGTGGGTTCTAAGATGGCTGATAAGGCCTATTTTGGCTCGAAATGTTCTTTGACAATGTGGGCAAGGAATGCTTGACGTTTCTGGAGGAGGATTTCCTGCAGTCGGTTTTTCTGTCCTGCCTTTTCTTCACAGCTCTTGCAGTCCTGGTTGCCTCACATATGACTGCACCTTTGTGCAATTATGCACGCCACGAATTTCGGTCTCTGGCTGCAGCCTCCCAGGTGTCATGATGAATTCCAAAAGCATTCAGTGAAATTTTCAGAGTGTCTTTAAAACGTTTCCTCTGGCCACCTTGGGAGCGTTTTCCACAACGCAGTTCGCTGTAAAAAATTCGTTTAGGGAGCCTGTGATCTGCCATGCGAGTCAAGTGACCAGCCCAGCGAATCTGATTCTTCATCAGTAGAGTGTGGATACTGGGCATGGATGCTCTTTCTAGGACTTCAGTGTCTGGAATCTTGTCTTGCCATTTAATCTTCAGTAGCTTCCTTAGGCAGACTGTGTGGAAGTGGTTTAATTTCCTAGCGTGTCGCTGATAAACAGTCCAGGTTTCACAAGCATATAGCAGTGTGGATAATACAACTGCTTTGTAGACTTTTAGCTTTGTTTGCAGGCTTATTCCAGTTCTATCCCATACATTCTTGTACAGTCTGCAAAAGGCTGCACTGGCCTTGGAGATTCTTGCATTCACTTCGTCATCGATTGTGGCAGCTTGTGACACGGTGCTGCCAAGATAGGTGAATTTGTCCACAACACTTAGTCTATGATCATTCACTTTGATATTCGGCACAGTGTGATTATTCCCTGGAGCTGGCTGGTACATAACTACAGTCTTCTCCAAGTTGATATTGAGCCCAAAGTTGGCACAGGCATGTGAGAAAGCTGAAACATTATGTTGCATGTCCGCCTCTGAGTTGGCGTATAGAGCGCAATCATCAGCAAACAGGAGCTCTCTGACGGTGCCGCTGTTAATTTTGGTTTTAGCTTTCAGCCTTCTGAGATTGAATAACTTTCCATCCATACGGTAGTTGATGTCAGTAGTTATAAATGCACGTTTCGGGTATGATTTGGAGGAGCCTCCTCAAATGACCTTGACCTCGGTTGATTTTCACTCCTCCTCGGTCATATAGTTGGGTAAGGGTAAGGGGTGGTATGTAGGTCATATCTAAGGGCGATAATTCTAAGATTTTATGTTTCTAAGGGCAGATAACTATTGAGTGGGTGTATAAAAATTTTAATTAATTATTAAAAAATAAAATAAAATAAATAAAAATAAATAACGACGGGGTGCGGGGTGGTGGCGAGGGGTGGGCGCGTGGGGTGAGACTAGGCGGTTCGGGCTTAAACACTATCAGGTATATAATAATGTTTATTAAATCATGTATAAACAATACAATGCATATTAAATAAGTAGCGACATAGTGGAAAATTCTGGAACGTAGTACCGGGCAGTTATACGTCGGCAAGTGTGGGAAAATCTCCGGCGGGTGTGACGGTGGTCGGTTCATAAAAGACGTGGAGGGGGTGCATACGGAAAAGTCATTAAGTAAAGGGTTGTAAAAACGTGGGTGAGTGGTGTGTTAAAATATTTTGAACTGTTAGCGCATTGGTGGTGTACAATAGTACGAATAGAAGGAATAGGTGCGGTGGGGATAGTAGTGGGTATGGGTTAGTGAAATTAGTTGATAAGGGTGGTTATTAGTGCTATGTAGATGTTCATAGTAGCTTATTCACTAACATAACACGTAGTTCCAAATGAAACCTTGAAAGCTAAAGATCGCTGATTGTAATGGATATAGTGTAGTATCATTCGGTGGTAAGGGGTGGGTACCAGGTATTAGCGGTCAAGCAGTGGTCAAGTAATGGTCAAGTGGTAGTCAAGGGAGGAAATTTTAGGGAAAAGTAGTTGTAATGATATGGTGATGATTAAAGGGTGATAAATTAGTGGTCAAGCAGTGGTCAAGCGGTGGTCAAGGGGTGGTCAAGTAAGGAAAATTTTGGGAAAAGTAGTTGTAATGATACGGTGATGATTAAAGGGTGATAAATTAGTGGTCAAGCAGTGGTCAAGGGGTGGTCAAGTGAGGAAATTTTAGGGAAAAAGTGGTTGTAATGATATGGTGATGATTAAAGGGTGGTAAATTAGTGGTCAAGCAATGGTCAAGGGATGGTCAAGTAGTGGTCAAGTAAGGAAAATTTTAGGGAAAATTGGTCGTAGCGACATGGTGATGGTTAAAGGATGGTAAATTAGTGGTAAATTAGTGGTCAAGCAGTGGTCAAGTGGTGGTCAAGTAAGGAAAATTTTAGGGAAAAGTGGTTATAATGATATGGTGATGATTAAAGGGTGGTAAATTAGTGGTCAAGTAGTGGTCAACCAATGGTCAAGTGAGGAAATTTTAGGGAAAAGTGGTTATAATGATATGGTGATGATTAAAGGGGGGTAAATTAGTGGTCAAGTAGTGGTCAGCCAATGGTCAAGTAGTGGTCAAGTGGTCGAGTGACCACTTAAATTGTAGATGACGATATCCCTAAGATTATGGTAGTGGTTAAAGTGATCGATGACATGGTCAAGTAGCGGTCAACCAGTGGTCGAGTGGTCGAATGAACACTTAAAAGGTAGAGAAAAGTACGTATATTGAAACGGTGATGGTAAAACGGTCGACAACGTGGTCAAGCAGTGGTCAAGTAGTGCTCAACCAGTGGTCAACCGCTCAAGTGAGAAAATTGTAGGGTATGGTACGTGTAGTGAAACAGAGATAAAAAAATTAAGTAGTGACGTTGTCAAGTAGTGATCAAGTAGCGGGCAAGTACTGGTCAAATGGTCGAGTGACCACTTAAATTGTAAGGGAAAGTACGTGTAGTGAACCTGAGTTGGTTACAGTGATCGATGACGTGCTCAAGTAGTGGCCAAGTAGTGGTAAATGGTCGAATGACTACTTAAATTGTCGGTGAAAGTAGGTATGGTGACATGGTGATTATCAAGAGTTGGTCAAGTGGTGCTCAAATAGTGGTCAAGTAGTGGTCAAGTAGTCGAATGACCACTTAAATTATAGGGTATGGTACGTGTAGTGAAACGGTGATGGTAAAATAAGTAAGGACATAGTCAAATAGTGGTCAAGTACTGGTGAAGTAGTGATCAAGTGGTCGAAGGATCACTTAAATTGTAGGGTATGGTATGTGTAGTGACATGATGATGGTTAAAGTGATCGATGACATGATCAAGACGTTATGCCGGCTGCTAAGTTCAGAAAGTAATGTCCTTAGTATTGGTAATTTCCTTGACAGGAGCGCCTCAAGCACTGATTTTGTATTGATCAATAACACCTAGTGGTACAGTCAACACACATGGACAATAGTTACATCTGGTCAAAGATGGCGTCGCACCCTATCACACATGGGTAATTGCTACAACCAAACTACGTCTCATTCACTAAAACTGGTCAAATATGGTGTCACATCCGGTCACATGGGTAATGGGACATCTGAGACACGTGTTTAAGAGGGAAACTATAGAAAAAGGGTGTCCTATCGGTTGTCGAGTCAGGGAACCTAACGTATGATGATCACTGTGTATAGGAGTGAATACACTGCATCATCACCACTGCAGCCGAAGGGTAAAATGGTCACCCCCTTCTCTCTCTCTTTTCTATAACCGTGTAGTCCTAGTGTTATCCGGTTACACCAAAGGACACCCGAGCATCAACACAACAAACTGCCCCGATTCAACCTTAGGCAATGCACGTAACATGACAGGTCACATGTCCGCCGTCATAATCAGCGACGTTATCACGTATCAAATTAGATAGCCACACTTTCATTTCCTTTCTATGTGTCCATAGTGTCTTTACATCTTTCTCCAGAAAACCATTTCCAAGACCAATATATGTTATTTGTCAGTGTACCTGCTCAGTGCCACACTTCACAACCAGACAAAAGTACACGTTCTATGTACCACTTCAACCGTCAAATAAGAAAATATGTTAGACAAAATATTAAAATTATTGGTCAAATACAGAAATATATCACCCAAACTTATAAAAAGTAGGAACATATGTTAACCAAAAGGGAAAATATCTTAGCCAAATAGAAAAATTTGTTAGCCAAATAGAAAAAATATTGACCACGTAACGATATATCTTGTCCACACTTATGAAAAGTAGGGAAATTTGTTAGTCAAATGAGAAAAAAGATTGACCAAGTAACGAAATACCCAAACCAAACTTATGAAAAGTACGAAACTTTGTTAAGCAAGTATGAAAATGTATCGACCAAACAGAGAAATATATCACCCAAACTTATAAAAAGTAGGAACATATGTTAACCAAAGGGAAAAGACCTTGGCCAAATAGGGAAATTTGTTAGTCAAATGAGAAAAAAGATTGACCAAGTAACGAAATACCCAAACCAAACTTATGAAAAGTACGAAACTTTGTTAAGCAAGTATGAAAATGTATCGACCAAACAGAGAAATATATCACCCAAACTTATAATAAGTAGGAACATATGTTAACCAAAGGGAAAAGACCTTGGCCAAATAGGGAAATTTGTTAGTCAAATGAGAAAAAAGATTGACCAAGTAACGAAATACCCAAACCAAACTTATGAAAAGTACGAAACTTTGTTAAGCAAGTATGAAAATGTATCGACCAAACAGAGAAATATATCACCCAAACTTATAAAAAGTAGGAACATATGTTAACCAAAGGGAAAAGACCTTGGCCAAATAGGAAAATTTGTTAGCCAAAGGAGAAAAAAGATTGACCAAGTAACGAAATTCCCCAACCAAACTTATGAAAAGTACGAAACTTTGTTAAGCAAGTATGAAAAGGTATCGACCAAGTAGAGAAATATATCACCCAAACTTATAAAAAGTAGGAACATATGTTAACCAAATGGAAAATATCTTGGGCAAATAGGGAAAGTTGTTAGCCAAATGGGGAAAATATTGTCCAAGTAACGAAATATCCCCCAACAAACTTAGGAAAAGTACGAAACTTTGTTAAGCAAGTATGAAAAGGTATCGACCAAGTAGAGAAATATATCACCTAAACTTATAAAAAGTAAGAACATATGTTAACCAAATAGAAAATATCTTGGCCAAATAGGAAAATTTGTTAGCCAAATGGGGAAAATATTGTCCAAGTAACGAAATATCCCCCCAACAAACTTAGGAAAAGTACGAAACTTTGTTAAGCAAGTATGAAAAGGTATCGACCAAACAGAGAAATATATCACCTAAACTTATAAAAAGTAAGGAACATATGTTAACCAAATGGAAAATATCTTGGCCAAATAGGAAAATTTGTTAGCCAAATGGGGAAAATATTGTCCAAGTAACGAAATATCCCCCAACAAACTTAGGAAAAGTACGAAACTTTGTTAAGCAAGTATGAAAAGGTATCGACCAAACAGAGAAATATATCACCCAAACTTATAAAAAGTAGGAACATATGTTAACCAAATGGAAAATATCTTGGCCAAATAGGAAAATTTGTTAGCCAAATAGGGAAAAAATATTGACCACGTAACGATATATCTTGTCCACACTTATGAAAAGTAGGAAAATTTGTTAGCCAAATGGGGAATATATTGACCACGTAACGATATATCTTGTCCACACTTATGAAAAGTAGGAAAATTTGTTAGCCAAAGGGGGAAAATATTGTCCAAGTAACGAAATATCCCCCAACAAACTTAGGAAAAGTACGAAACTTTGTTAAGCAAGTATGAAAAGGTATCGACCAAGTAGAGAAATATATCACCCAAACTTATAAAGAGTAGGAACATATGTTAACCACAGAGAAAATACCTTGGCCAAATAGGAAAATTTGTTAGCCAAATGGGGAAAATATTGTCCAAGTGACGAAATACCCCCCAACAAACTTAGGAAAAGTACGAAACTTTGTTAAGCAAGTATGAAAAGGTATCGACCAAACAGAGAAATATATCACCTAAACTTATAAAAAGTAAGAACATATGTTAACCAAATGGAAAATATCTTGGCCAAATAGGAAAATTTGTTAGCCAAATGGGGAAAATATTGTCCAAGTAACGAAATATCCCCCAACAAACTTAGGAAAAGTACGAAACTTTGTTAAGCAAGTATGAAAAGGTATCGACCAAACAGAGAAATATATCACCTAAACTTATAAAAAGTAGGAACATATGTTAACCAAACGGAAAATATCTTGGCCAAATAGGAAAATTTGTTAGCCAAATGGGGAAAATATTGTCCAAGTAACGAAATATCCCCCAACAAACTTAGGAAAAGTACGAAACTTTGTTAAGCAAGTATGAAAAGGTATCGACCAAACAGAGAAATATATCACCCAAACTTATAAAAAGTAGGAACATATGTTAACCAAATGGAAAATATCTTGGCCAAATAGGAAAATTTGTTAGCCAAATGGGGAAAATATTGTCCAAGTAACGAAATATCCCCCAACAAACTTAGGAAAAGTACGAAACTTTGTTAAGCAAGTATGAAAAGGTATCGACCAAACAGAGAAATATATCACCCAAACTTATAAAAAGTAGGAACATATGTTAACCAAATGGAAAATATCTTGGCCAAATAGGAAATATTGTTAGCCAAATAGAAAACATATTGACCACGTAACGATATATCTTGTCCACACTTATGAAAAGTAGGGAAATTTGTTAGTCAAATGAGGAAAATATTGACCACGTAACGAAGTACCCCCCAAAAAACTTAGGAAAAGTACGAAACTTTGTTAAGCAAGTATGAAAAGGTATCGGCCAAACAGAGAAATATAACACCCAAACTTATGAAAAGTAGGAAACTTTGTTAGCCAAAGTGAAAAAACCTAGGTCAAGTAAGAAAATTCTGATAGCCAAATGTGAAAAGTGTCGGCCAAATACAGAAATTGCTCAACCAAACTTATAAAACGTAGGAAAATTGTTATTCAAACGGGAAAGCTATTGAACAACTAGGAAAATGTAATAGTCAAAGAAGAATAATATTGAACAAGTAATGACATATATCATTCAAACTTATGAAAAGTCGGAAGCCTTGATAACCAAAGGTGAAAAATATCACTCAAAGAGAGAAACAGCTTCCCCCAACGTATAAAAAGTAGGAAAATTGTCGGCCAAAGGGGAAAAAGTTAGACCAAATACAGAAATATCTCGACCAAACTTATAAAAATCTAGGAAAAAAATAGTACCCAACACAACTAAAAGGCTGACTAAAGTTATAAATCCAAACTTATAAAAATAACCAAATAGGAAAACATATTGACCAAGTACAGACATATATCAATTAAACTTATAAACTTGTCATCCAAAGTGATAAAAAAAACAAAGAAAGGCTGTCAGCCAGTCTAAGAAATAGGTATGGAAAAGTAAGTCGACCAAGCTCAGAAAAAAAGGAAAAAAAAAGGAAATAAAAATATAACTTCTGTAGTCTTGGTCGACTTACTTTTCCATACCTATTTCTTAGACTGGCTGACAACCTTTCTTTGTTTTTTTTTTATCACTTTGGATGACAAGTTTATAAGTTTAATTGATATATGTCTGTACTTGGTCAATATGTTTTCCTATTTGGTTATTTTTATAAGTTTGGATTTATAACTTTAGTCAGCCTTTTAGTTGTGTTGGGTACTATTTTTTCCTAGATTTTTATAAGTTTGGTCGAGATATTTCTGTATTTGGTCTAACTTTTTCCCCTTTGGCCGACAATTTTCCTACTTTTTATACGTTGGGGGAAGCTATTTCTCTCTTTGAGTGATATTTTTCACCTTTGGTTATCAAGGCTTCCGACTTTTCATAAGTTTGAATGATATATGTCATTACTTGTTCAATATTATTCTTCTTTGACTATTACATTTTCCTAGTTGTTCAATAGCTTTCCCGTTTGAATAACAATTTTCCTACGTTTTATAAGTTTGGTTGAGCAATTTCTGTATTTGGCCGACACTTTTCACATTTGGCTATCAGAATTTTCTTACTTGACCTAGGTTTTTTCACTTTGGCTAACAAAGTTTCCTACTTTTCATAAGTTTGGGTGTTATATTTCTCTGTTTGGCCGATACCTTTTCATACTTGCTTAACAAAGTTTCGTACTTTTCCTAAGTTTTTTGGGGGGTACTTCGTTACGTGGTCAATATTTTCCTCATTTGACTAACAAATTTCCCTACTTTTCATAAGTGTGGACAAGATATATCGTTACGTGGTCAATATGTTTTCTATTTGGCTAACAATATTTCCTATTTGGCCAAGATATTTTCCATTTGGTTAACATATGTTCCTACTTTTTATAAGTTTGGGTGATATATTTCTCTGTTTGGTCGATACCTTTTCATACTTGCTTAACAAAGTTTCGTACTTTTCCTAAGTTTGTTGGGGGATATTTCGTTACTTGGACAATATTTTCCCCATTTGGCTAACAAATTTTCCTATTTGGCCAAGATATTTTCCATTTGGTTAACATATGTTCCTTACTTTTTATAAGTTTGGGTGATATATTTCTCTGTTTGGTCGATACCTTTTCATACTTGCTTAACAAAGTTTCGTACTTTTCCTAAGTTTGTTGGGGATATTTCGTTACTTGGACAATATTTTCCCCATTTGGCTAACAAATTTTCCTATTTGGCCAAGATATTTTCCATTTGGTTAACATATGTTCTTACTTTTTATAAGTTTAGGGTGATATATTTCTCTGTTTGGTCGATACCTTTTCATACTTGCTTAACAAAGTTTCGTACTTTTCCTAAGTTTGTTGGGGGATATTTCGTTACTTGGACAATATTTTCCCATTTGGCTAACAAATTTTCCTATTTGGCCAAGATATTTTCCATTTGGTTAACATATGTTCTTACTTTTTATAAGTTTAGGTGATATATTTCTCTGTTTGGTCGATACCTTTTCATACTTGCTTAACAAAGTTTCGTACTTTTCCTAAGTTTGTTGGGGGTATTTCGTCACTTGGACAATATTTTCCCCATTTGGCTAACAAATTTTCCTATTTGGCCAAGGTATTTTCTCTGTGGTTAACATATGTTCCTACTTTTATAAGTTTAGGTGATATATTTCTCTACTTGGTCGATACCTTTTCATACTTGCTTAACAAAGTTTCGTACTTTTCCTAAGTTTGTTGGGGGATATTTCGTTACTTGGACAATATTTTCCCCCTTTGGCTAACAAATTTTCCTACTTTTCATAAGTGTGGACAAGATATATCGTTACGTGGTCAATATATTCCCCATTTGGCTAACAAATTTTCCTACTTTTCATAAGTGTGGACAAGATATATCGTTACGTGGTCAATATTTTTTCTCTATTTGGCTAACAATATTTCCTATTTGGCCAAGATATTTTCCATTTGGTTAACATATGTTCCTACTTTTTATAAGATTGGGTGATATATTTCTCTGTTTGGTCGATACCTTTTCATACTTGCTTAACAAAGTTTCGTATTTTTCCTAAGTTTGTTGGGGGATATGTCGTTACTTGGACAATATTTTCCCCATTTGGCTAACAAATTTTCCTATTTGGCCAAGATATTTTCCATTTGGTTAACATATGTTCTTACTTTTTATAAGTTTAGGTGATATATTTCTCTGTTTGGTCGATACCTTTTCATACTTGCTTAACAAAGTTTCGTACTTTTCCTAAGATTGTTGGGGGGTATTTCGTTACTTGGACAATATTTTCCCCATTTGGCTAACAAATTTTCCTATTTGGCCAAGATATTTTCTATTTGGTTAACATATGTTCTTACTTTTTATAAGTTTGGGTGATATATTTCTCTACTTGGTCGCTACCTTTTCATACTTGCTTAACAAAGTTTCGTACTTTTCCTAAGTTTGTTGGGGGATATTTCGTTACTTGGACAATATTTTCCCCATTTGGCTAACAACTTTCCCTATTTGCCCAAGATATTTTCCATTTGGTTAACATATGTTCCTACTTTTTATAAGTTTGGGTGATATATTTCTCTACTTGGTCGATACCTTTTCATACTTGCTTAACAAAGTTTCGTACTTTTCATAAGTTTGGTTGGGGAATTTCGTTACTTGGTCAATCTTTTTTCTCCTTTGGCTAACAAATTTTCCTATTTGGCCAAGGTCTTTTCCCTTTGGTTAACATATGTTCCTACTTTTTATAAGTTTGGGTGATATATTTCTCTGTTTGGTCGATACATTTTCATACTTGCTTAACAAAGTTTCGTACTTTTCATAAGTTTGGTTTGGGTATTTCGTTACTTGGTCAATCTTTTTTCTCCTTTGGCTAACAAATTTTCCTATTTGGCCAAGGTCTTTTCCCTTTGGTTAACATATGTTCCTACTTTTTATAAGTTTGGGTGATATATTTCTCTGTTTGGTCGATACATTTTCATACTTGCTTAACAAAGTTTCGTACTTTTCATAAGTTTGGTTTGGGTATTTCGTTACTTGGTCAATCTTTTTTCTCATTTGAGTAACAAATTTTCCTATTTGGCCAAGGTCTTTTCCCTTTGGTTAACATATGTTCCTACTTTTTATAAGTTTGGGTGATATATTTCTCTGTTTGGTCGATACATTTTCATACTTGCTTAACAAAGTTTCGTACTTTTCATAAGTTTGGTTTGGGTATTTCGTTACTTGGTCAATCTTTTTTCTCATTTGACTAACAAATTTCCCTACTTTTCATAAGTGTGGACAAGATATATCGTTACGTGGTCAATATTTTTTTCTATTTGGCTAACAAATTTTTCTATTTGGCTAAGATATTTTCCCTTTTGGTTAACATATGTTCCTACTTTTTATAAGTTTGGGTGATATATTTCTGTATTTGATCAATAATTTTAATATTTTGTCTAACATATTTTCTTATTTGACGGTTGAAGTGGTACATAGAACGTGTACTTTTGTCTGGTTGTGAAGTGTGGCACTGAGCAGGTACACTGACAAATAACATATATTGGTCTTGGAAATGGTTTTCTGGAGAAAGATGTAAAGACACTATGGACACATAGAAAGGAAATGAAAGTGTGGCTATCTAATTTGATACGTGATAACGTCGCTGATTATGACGGCGGACATGTGACCTGTCATGTTACGTGCATTGCCTAAGGTTGAATCTGGGCAGTTTGTTGTGTTGATGCTCGGGTGTCCTTTGGTGTAACCGGATAACACTAGGACTACACGGTTATAGAAAAGAGAGAGAGAAGGGGGTGACCATTTTACCCTTCGGCTGCAGTGGTGATGATGCAGTGTATTCACTCCTATACACAGTGATCATCATACGTTAGGTTCCCTGACTCGACAACCGATAGGACACCCTTTTTCTATAGTTTCCCTCTTAAACACGTGTCTCAGATGTCCCATTACCCATGTGACCGGATGTGACACCATATTTGACCAGTTTTAGTGAATGAGACGTAGTTTGGTTGTAGCAATTACCCATGTGTGATAGGGTGCGACGCCATCTTTGACCAGATGTAACTATTGTCCATGTGTGTTGACTGTACCACTAGGTGTTATTGATCAATACAAAATCAGTGCTTGAGGCGCTCCTGTCAAGGAAATTACCAATACTAAGGACATTACTTTCTGAACTTAGCAGCCGGCATAACGTCTTGATCATGTCATCGATCACTTTAACCATCATCATGTCACTACACATACCATACCCTACAATTTAAGTGATCCTTCGACCACTTGATCACTACTTCACCAGTACTTGACCACTATTTGACTATGTCCTTACTTATTTTACCATCACCGTTTCACTACACGTACCATACCCTATAATTTAAGTGGTCATTCGACTACTTGACCACTACTTGACCACTATTTGAGCACCACTTGACCAACTCTTGATAATCACCATGTCACCATACCTACTTTCACCGACAATTTAAGTAGTCATTCGACCATTTACCACTACTTGGCCACTACTTGAGCACGTCATCGATCACTGTAACCAACACAGGTTCACTACACGTACTTTCCCTTACAATTTAAGTGGTCACTCGACCATTTGACCAGTACTTGCCCGCTACTTGATCACTACTTGACAACGTCACTACTTAATTTTTTTATCTCTGTTTCACTACACGTACCATACCCTACAATTTTCTCACTTGAGCGGTTGACCACTGGTTGAGCACTACTTGACCACTGCTTGACCACGTTGTCGACCGTTTTACCATCACCGTTTCAATATACGTACTTTTCTCTACCTTTTAAGTGTTCATTCGACCACTCGACCACTGGTTGACCGCTACTTGACCATGTCATCGATCACTTTAACCACTACCATAATCTTAGGGATATCGTCATCTACAATTTAAGTGGTCACTCGACCACTTGACCACTACTTGACCATTGGCTGACCACTACTTGACCACTAATTTACCCCCCTTTAATCATCACCATATCATTATAACCACTTTTCCCTAAAATTTCCTCACTTGACCACTACTTGACCATTGGTTGACCACTACTTGACCACTAATTTACCACCCTTTAATCATCACCATATCATTATAACCACTTTTCCCTAAAATTTTCCTTACTTGACCACCACTTGACCACTGCTTGACCACTAATTTACCACTAATTTACCATCCTTTAACCATCACCATGTCGCTACGACCAATTTTCATTAAAATTTTCCTTACTTGACCACTACTTGACCACCCCTTGACCATTGCTTGACCACTAATTTACCACCCTTTAATCATCACCATATCATTACAACCACTTTTTCCCTAAAATTTCCTCACTTGACCACCCCTTGACCACTGCTTGACCACTAATTTATCACCCTTTAATCATCACCGTATCATTACAACTACTTTCCCCAAAAATTTTCCTTACTTGACCACCCCTTGACCACCGCTTGACCACTGCTTGACCACTAATTTATCACCCTTTAATCATCACCATATCATTACAACTACTTTTCCCTAAAATTTCCTCCCTTGACTACCACTTGACCATTACTTGACCACTGCTTGACCGCTAATACCTGGTACCCACCCCTTACCACCGAATGATACTACACTATATCCATTACAATCAGCGATCTTTAGCTTTCAAGGTTTCATTTGGAACACGTGTTATGTTAGTGAATAAGCTACTATGAACATCTACATAGCACTAATAACCACCCTTATCAACTAATTTCACTAACCCATACCCACTACTATCCCCACCGCACCTATTCCTTCTATTCGTACTATTGTACACCACCAATGCGCTAACAGTTCAAAATATTTTAACACACCACTCACCCACGTTTTTACAACCCTTTACTTAATGACTTTTCCGTATGCACCCCCTCCACGTCTTTTATGAACCGACCACCGTCACACCCGCCGGAGATTTTCCCACACTTGCCGACGTATAACTGCCCGGTACTACGTTCCAGAATTTTCCACTATGTCGCTACTTATTTAATATGCATTGTATTGTTTATACATGATTTAATAAACATTATTATATACCTGATAGTGTTTAAGCCCGAACCGCCTAGTCTCACCCCACGCGCCCACCCCTCGCCACCACCCCGCACCCCGTCGTTATTTATTTTTATTTATTTTATTTTATTTTTTAATAATTAATTAAAATTTTTATACACCCACTCAATAGTTATCTGCCCTTAGAAACATAAAATCTTAGAATTATCGCCCTTAGATATGACCTACATACCACCCCTTACCCTTACCCAACTATGTGACCGAGGAGGAGTGAAAATCAACCGAGGTCAAGGTCATTTGAGGAGGCTCCTCCAAATCATACCCGAAACGTGCATTTATAACTACTGATGTCTATTCCAATGTCGTCGTTCTCGAAGGCATTCATCAACATGGCTGAAAACATGAGGTGTTGGTTGCCAGGACACATCCTTGCTTCACTCCATTGGTGACAGGAAAGGGTTCAGACAGTTCACCATTTTCCTGTACTCTTGCCTGCATGCCGTCATGAAATAGCCGCACTATTTGGACAAACTTTCGTGGACAGCCATATTTTGCCATAATCTTCCACATTCCTTCTCTGCTGACTGTATCAAAAGCCTTGGTAAGGTCAATGAAAGTGGAGAACATTTCGCAGTTCTGTTCCTAACATTTCTCTTGCAGCTGCCTTGCAGCGAAAATCATGTCAACACTTCCACGTTCTTTTCTGAAGCCACATTGACTCTCAGGAAGAAGACCTTGATCGAGATGGGCTGTGAGGCGATTGAGAAGAATTCTGGCGAGTATTTTCCCTGTAATTGAAAGCAAGGAGATGCCTCGGTGGTTGTCACAGGATTGGCGGTTTCCTTTACTTTTGTAAAGGTGGACTATTAACGCGTCCTTAAAATTTTGTGGCATGGTCTCGTTCATCCATATGTTTGTGAAGACTTGGTGAAGCTGCTCTGTTAGGACCGGCCCACCTGCCTTGTATATCTCTGCTGGGATGGAGTCAGGACCAGGTGCCTTGCCGCTGGAGAGTTGCTGGATGGCTTTGTTTATTTCCACTATGGTTGGCAGGTCATCAAGAGTCTCATTGGTGGGAACTTGAGGAAGGCAGTTGATGGTTTCATCATCGAAGAAGGAAGTTGCATTTAAGATTTTGCTGAAATGCTCTGCCCAGCGTTGGAGGATTTCTTTCTTATCGGTGACCAATGTTCCCCGATCTGCACTGAGGAGGGGAACTATGCCTGGTGATGAAGGACCATAGACCGCTTTCAGTGAGTCGTAGAAGTTTTTCATATCGTGTCTGTCAGCAAAGCCCTGAATTTCATCAGCTTTGCTGCTCAGCCAGGAGTCCCGCATGTGCCGAAGTTTCTGCTGCACTACTCTCTGAATGTTCTTGAAAGCATCTTTTTTTAATGTTGACTTTGGGTCACTCAAATGTGCCTTGAGGAGAAGATGTTTCTCGGCCAGCAATTGGTTGATGTCTTCGGAATTTTCATCAAACCAGTCTTTATGCTTTCGGGGGGCTGGACCCAGGATTTCCATAGCAGTGTTGTAAATTGTGTCCTTTAGGGCTCTCCATTCTGTTTCTGTATCCTGTTTAGCTTCAGCATTGGGCTTGAGGCGGTCTTCCAGCATATTTTCAAACGACTGCTGCATTTTCTTGCTGTTTAGGCGGGTGACATTTAGCTTTGTTTGCATTTTCGCCCCTTGAGGACGCCGTGGTGGCCTGATGTGGATGTTCATTTTCGAGACAATGAGACGATGGTCTGTCCAACATTCGGCACCACACATGGATTTTGTCACTCGAACGTCTTGTCTGTCACTCCTCCTGACGATGACATAGTCAATGAGGTGCCAATGTTTCGAGCGAGGATGCATCCACGATGTCCTATTTCTCATGGGGAGACGGAAAATTGTGTTCGTAATCAGGAGATCATGTTCGGCACATGTCTGAAGGAGGCGGAGTCCATTGCTGTTACAATTTCCGACTCCATGCTTTCCAATAATGCCACTCCAAGAGGTGGTGTCCGTGCCTACTCTGGCATTGAAGTCCCCAAGGAGTATAAGTTTGTCTCCTTTGGGAACAGATGTTAATACATTGTGCAGGTCCTCATAGAACTTGTTCTTGACATCATCTTCGTTGGTCATAGTTGGTGCGTAGACACTCACAATGGTTGCGTGCTTCCTTCCATTCAGCAGAGGCAACTTCATGGTCATGAGCCTGTCGTTTATAGCCTTTGGAAATCCAGCTAATTTGCCGACCAGGGCCGACTTAATGGCAAATCCCACACCGGATTGGCGTCTTTCCTCGCTTTTTCTTCCACTCCAGAAAAATGTGTAGCCGGCACCAATTTCACAGATTTGGCCTTCTTCTGCAAGTCGTGTCTCGCTCAAGGCTGCAATGTCGATGTTGTACCTGCCCAGCTCTCTCCCAATCAGTGCTGTTCGTCTCTCTGGACCCGACGCGCCGTCTCTGTCAAGTAGGGTGCGTACATTCCAAGTTCCAATTGTTAAGGGAATATGGTTTACTCTTTTAGCTTTGCTTGTTTTATCTTTCTTTGTATGTCGACCGCAGTTAGGGTACCCACCAACCGCGGCTAGCTGGTTAAGTAGTGATGAAGCAGACAATGTTTAGGGCACCTTTTCTAGCCCCTTCCTCATGCTATGGAGGTGAGCAGTGTGTTCCTATAGAGGGCTGCTCAGTCGCTCAGGGGGCTGCCGAATCCCACTGCTGCTCCGGTCCGTAGAAGACGACCATATGGCCTGAGCCGTCTGTGTGCAGGTCTGCGACTACGGCTGCCAGCGCACCCACGCCTGCCGCTTTGCCGCTCGCCCATCGCCAAAGGGCTTGAAGGTGATATGTGACGTTGGATGAAGAATGACTTGCGCGATGACTTGGATTAAAGTGAGGAAGAGTTGCGCAATTCGTCGACCTCACTCTCTCGCCTGAGTCCATCTGAGTCCAGTGGCAAGACAAGTCGAGACGATTGGAGACGAATACAGGTGCAGTGGATGACCAGGGCGCTCTACGTGCCTTGCCGTGCTCATTACGTCCCACAACGCTTTGCAGGTAAACGTCGTCTTGCCCGTTGAATCAGGAATGATTTCTTCCGCGCAGTCTGCCGAATCCTGTCTTCACATGCTGGGTAGGCATACCCTAGTTTACCTCTTGGTTTGACACCAAATCGGATACCCATGCCTGGTTTAGCCAGCCTCTCACAGCTGTTGCCCGGGGGATGGCCGCTGTCGCATGCTGACAGCTACTAGGAGCCACTTGGACCAGTGGGGGATGGGTCCTGAAGGGACATGGTTACTTTGTATAGGCCAACCATCGCGTAGGCTTTTCAGCCAGACGACACTTGGCAGCTCCCAATATGGCAGATGTAACTACGTTGTAATGCAATTCACTAAATTCACTAAATTCACAAAGCCACAATTGCAGGCGGTGGTGTGATTCCCCACATTCACAAGGACTCGCAGAAGGCAGCATAATGCGTGTGCTCTGTTTTGTTATGTACTCTCTGCATGTGAAGTCAGTTGGTGGTTGACATGGTCCAGTGTAGATTTGATAGCATTTTGGGTCTAAAACATAACTCACCACGAGACATATTCATCATGACATCACTGGCACTCTGCATACATTGACCAACCATGAAATTGTCATAAATTTGTTATATTTTATGATGCTGCTGCGTTTGATAGTTCATGATAAACTGCTCAACTGTGGTAACATGGCTAGTAATATACCCATACACATTGTTTCATTTTGTGCGCAGTTACCTGTTGGCAGTTTACAAATATCAGTTTGGAAAATTAGCATTTGTATATTGTATATTGTAATTAATTTTGGAGTGTTTAGCAAGTTTTCGCATGCAGGCAAAACAGTCTCGAGAGCATCTACTTCTCAACAGCTGCCAATGTCAATATTAATTGCTTGATAGTTTTTAGCTTTGTTGACTGATTTTTAATACGTATTGGCGTAAATGTACTCATTTTCTAGATTCTGTTAATTTTGTGCCATGCTGTTGTAAAGCCTTAATGAAGGCAGGCTATGAAGAGAAGAAACCATGAAGCAGAATTCAAGGACATGTTTATATGCATTTAATTTTGACACGGCCTGGGTACATGAGGGTTGACAAATGTAAAAGTGGTTAAAAATAGATTATTTTGTGCACAAACTGAAACAACTTTTACCTGTTGCTCCAGAAATTGTGTACGTGTGTGTGAGCTTCATGAGGTAAATTTACTGAGGACATTTATAAAACAGCTGAAGACTTCATTGGAAATGTAAAGGCAGCAGTTTTACTAAACTGACATTTTGTATGTAAATGTGGCGCCATCAGATTCGCTGACCCTGTTAATTATTCAGTAGATTATTAATCATGTGCATTTAGACACGAAAACGGAACAGGACTCGGTACCCTTTTGTTTTCTCGTCCCCCCATGTACTTTCTTTTAAACAGTCTATATATTACGTGCAGCCTGTCTTTGTTTCTCGTACTTCGTAGTGTTTGTATTGAACACGATTTTAAAATGACAAATGTAATATTTTACGCATCTTCAGTTCATTGAGAAAATGTACCTTGGTGAGGCCAGAGATGGTTGTGTGATCACCAGTTATGACAAGTGAATACATTGTGCATGTAATTGAAGATTGTCTGCTTGTCATCTTTGCTGACAATAAAGAACAACACTATACAAAAAAAAAATACTACATACCAATGATTAAATAGTGCGCTTGCATGGCCACAAAGGGAACTTTATGGTTTATTCTCTTCACAACTGGGGCAAAGCTGGGGAGACCATCCCCAACCCAGCGCGTCCACAGGTGGCGGATCGTGGAATGACCTCTAGATATAGAGGTTAGCTGCGAATACCCAATAAGCAGCCGCGGACCAACTGGCGGTGGGCACAGAGGTCGAGGCGGGATCTCAGGATGGGATCTGAGTTCCTTAGAAAATGCCTCATATGCTCGGAGACGTGCCTGCCAAGTGAGTCAGGGGCGCTCTAACCCCTCTCCCGGGTAGGTGGAACCTGTTAGATTTGTACAGCAGTCCATCTAGGAGACGAAAACTCCAAATATAAACCCCCAAGTTCAAGGTGGACCAGCGTGCTGAGGAACTGGATGGCCATGGGTTAACTGGTCGTGAACGTTGGACGTTTGGCAGGCGTGTGGGGCGACACCAGGGGTATGGACTCCTGCGGGACATCCCCTGCCTATTCCCTAGCAAGCAGGCAATGCTAGGGCGACCGTTTATTTCCTGCAATATCAAAACTTTGCTTATGGAATTAATTCAACACAGGAATCGTCGCCGGAGGCTAGCGAAGAGAGAGTGAGGAGAGAAGACGAGGAAATGGTGTGAGAAGAAGACATTGAAATAGGAGGGCAGGCGCCAGGAGAACAAGACGAAAAGTGGAGAGACTAGGTTTCAACCATGTAAGAGTGGGATACTGGAATTGTCGTAGTGCCAGGCAGAGAGGTCCTGTATTGGAAAGACTTATATATGATTTTGATGTCCTCATGCTCCAGGAGCTAAATACAGACAAATACCATTGCCCTGGGTACGCCAGTTATATAAACCCTACTGGGCAGAAGAGACATGGGCAAGGTCTGCTGGTGAAGAAAGGAGTGAAGCATGTGGTACTTGACTTGAGCCAGTGGAATCATAGTGCAAGAGAGGTCCAGGGTATACAAATGGAGATTGGTGGCGTAAGTTGGAACATCATAAATGTATATGCTACAGTGAACTGTTTTGTCAGAAAGGAAAACTGGGACTGGCTTAAGGAATTGGAGGAACTACCAGGTGATAAGCTACTCATATGTGGAGACTTCAATGCGAGGAGCAGAGATTGGGACAGTAGAGGAGAAAACCGACAGGGAATTGCCCTTTCGGATGCCTTGGTGGACTCCGATGTGGTCTGCATAAATGATTGTAGGCCGACTAGAATGGCAATGAGGCCTGGCGATGCAGACACAGCTATTGACTTGGCACGTGTCTCACAGTCATCAGGCTTGATGTAAAGTGGACTGTTTTGAATGACCATGGGAGTGATCACTTGCCATGCTCAGTCCTGATCTCTGAAACCAGGAAAGTTAAGGCTGGGAGAGCGCGCAAGACCTGCAGGTATGAGTGGACCGATAGCCTTCTTTGGACGCCTCAGACAGCGGGCTTGCAACAGGAATGTTAATACTCCTTTTTTGCAGCCCCCATGGTGGACCCCAGAAGTAGACCAGGCTTGGAAAGCAAAGAGAGCTGCAGTGAAGCAGCTAAGGAAAGTGCGACAGACACCCCGAAGCTCACGAGAGGAAGTGGACACCGCGGAAAATGTCAAGAAAGACAAGGTAGAGGTCTTCAAGCGCTGTGCTGCAGAGGCCAAAAACGCAAAATGGGAATGTTTCATGAAAGAGATTGGAGGTGATAAAACACTGCGAAAATTATGGAAACTGCACAGACAAATACAAAGAAAAGATCGGCCTATGACAGTGGGAACAATTGATAGAGATGATGGTGTGCGCGTGACAACAGACAAAGAGAAATGGGAGGCGTTTCTCCAGAGATTTTTAGAGCAGACCAATCATAATGATGCGGACACCAGAGATGCAGTTAGAGAGGAATTATCTGGCACCATGAAGAATATGCATTATGAAGACATCATACGGGTTGAAGATGTTAAACATATTTTGAAAAAGGCAAACGATACAGCACCAGGGCCCGATGGGGTTAGGTATGGCCACATGAAGGTTTTGAGCGATGCAGACCTGAAGGAAATGACCGACTGCTTTAACCAGAGCATTAAGACAGCATCAGTACCGCAGGATTGAGTGCACAGCTATCTCAACCCTCTCCCAAAACCATTCAAGGATCATTCAAAGCTTAGTGGCTTTAGGATCATCACCCTTCAAAATACATTTGGGAAGGTTCTAGAGAAGATAGTCGCTGTCAAGCTGCAAGAGTTCTTGGAAAGGGGGAAGCTTCTTCCAAGAGGCCTGGGGAGCTACAGGCCAGGAAAAGATACCTGGTCAAATGCAGCCACTTTTGCCTTTGATGTTTATGAGGGGTTCCAGAGTAGACAGGAAACGATGGCGGTAGCGCTTGATCTCGAGGATGCATACAATAGAGTTCGATATGATATTTTGATGACCGTACTGATGGAGAAGGGGGTCAATCCCTGGTTGGTGAACTGGATAGCAGCCGTCCTACATTCTCGCCGGGTTGCTCTCCGTCTGGGTGCATGGACCTCAGAGCCACATATTTTAACCCCGGGACTGCCACAGGGATCAGCAATCTCACCGGTGCTCTTTAATGTGTATACGAGCAAGATTGCAAACCTAGAAGCACCAGGGGTTGGAAGGATACTAACATTTGCAGATGATATTCTTGCATATAGGCAGGGGAGAGATAGGGAGCAAACAGCCCAGGAGCTACAGGCGACAGTAGACAAAGTGATTGACTGGTGCACTGAAATGAGTGCTGTCATCCACCCAGAAAAGGCAGCTGTTTTGTGGTGCTCTCTGGACAACAGGATTGTGAGAGCTGATGTCCCAAGCCTCACGATAGATGGTAGAAGCGTCAACAGAGAGAACAAACTGAAGTATCTGGGAATCACATTTGACAGGAGCCTGTCCTTCAAGGACCATGTGGAGACGGTTGTGACAAGGTCTCAAAAGGGACTCAATGCACTTAAAACTATGGCTGCAATGGACACAGAGCAGAGAATGCTTTTCACACTATACCAGCACTTGATCCTCTCAGTGATTGATTATGGACTAGGACTGCTCACTGTCTCAAAGAGCCAGCTGATGAAATTAGAGCGCATACAGAACGAAGCGATGCGAGTCATTCTGGGATGCACCAGAGACACCCCAGTTGTGTGTATGCGTTACATCCTTGATTTGCCGTCTGTTGCAGGTAGGCTCAAGGTGATGCAGGCGAAGGCATACCTCAGAGTAGCTGCAGACACAGATCACCCGTTGCATGAAGCGCTGGACGCCGTTAATGGTCAGCGACTGATAAGAGGGAAATCATGGATGGCTCAGGCGGAGGATACGATCAGGCAGGTGTGCCCCTTGGAGAACATTAGGAGAGGAGAAGAGTGGGTCAGAGTGTCAGCGGAGCAGTCAGACTTGTGCAGAGTTATAATCACATTGAGCCGGGAGTGCAGGGAGTGGCCAGCAGGGGCCACGGAAGTGGAAATCCAGCAACTAATTCAGGATAATGCTCGCTCAGGTGATGTGATTATCTTCACAGATGGGTCGGTGTTGAGAGGTAGGAGAAGTCCCTGGGGGTTCTTAGCAAAAGCCAATGGTCGACGTTTGGTGCAGGAGAGCCTGGCATATGATACCACAACATCTAGCTTAAGAATGGAGGTGGAGGCGGTCAGTGCAGCTTTCCGCTGGATGGAGAATACGATACACACACACACACATCGTGATTGTAACTGACTCAGAAAGCATGCTGAGTAGGGTGAAGACAGGCAAGCTTCGTGCAGAGTGGCTTGCTTCGCTTCGGAAGTCATGGGTGACAAGCATCGTCTGGATCTTTTCTCCGGGGCATGCTGGTGTGCTGGGGAATGAACAGGCGGACAGATCGGCTGGCTCGGCAAAACTTGGTGGAGTATTGATGCATGACAAAGTAGATGTGGTTGCTACCTTGTTGGAGCATGTGTACACCTCGGAGGAGCAATGGATCACCATGGTCTGGCAAGAATGCGACAGCGAGGGGTGACGAGGGGATCTGGCCGACGATCAACGCTCAGAGGAAAGGCGAGACGGACATATAATCAGATTGCTACTGGTACTATTAGTGTTGGAACTCTTCACTGGCTGCTGAGGATGGGGACGCAGCGCTTATGGGAATGCCCCGAATGCTGTGATGTCGGTTCCTAAATCAATCAATCAATATCTTCACAGTTAACTTAAGTCAATCTCTAGCTCTGTAAATACACGAACAATACACTTTGCAACGATTTTAACACTCAATAAAAGTTTAAAAAAAAAATAAAAATACTACATACCAATGGGCCATAATTGAACCATTAAAGGTAAAGAAAAAATAATACCCTGGTTTCTCTTCACAACGTATAAATCTTTCACTAAAGTCGTCAACCTTCTGTTGCCGTCAGCCGGGGTCTTTTTTGGCTCAGATCAAAGCGTAGTATTCCCAAAACCACGTGTAGAATTTGGATTAAAGATTTTCTCTTTCACGGATTATTTAAACATATCAGTGATTTCAATTTTGTGGAAGTGAATTCGTTAGTTTTTCACCACGTGTAGATCTGGATTAAAATTTCCTCAGTCACGGACTGTTCAAACATATCAGTGATTTCAATTTTGTGGAAGTGTTTTAGATTGTTTTCAACACATGTAAATCTGTATTCAAGATTTCCTCTGTCACGGATTATATAAGATGGAAAACCAAATTGTAAAACGTGTCAAAGTCAACACGAGTGAAGGTTTCGAGGGAGCAGCGTTCCACCAAGCAAACACACTTGTGTTTTCAATATCAGGACCTCATGTATTCCGGTTCAACTACTCCCTGATGGCGAGCGTATTGAAAGGGCCTTGCGGGATCGGTAGTGAAGGGATAAAATCCATCTACCGTTTTGAGGACCCTAAAAGATGGTACGCTACGCTGACACCGGAAGCAAAGACTGCTCATTATGAACGGCTTCACGGGACGAAGCATGAACTGCAGGATCCTAAAGTAACTATTGTAATTGAAAACATAGAGAAGGAAAAGACCAAGGCTATAATTCACTGGATGCCTACAACCGCAAAGGTTGAGACAGTGAAGCAAACAGCCGCGGATATTTCGGGAGATATAAACGCGGAAGTGCATAAACTTAAAAACAGCACGGACAAGTGGTTACTTCTGTGCAACCCGAAAGAACCTCTGCCACATTACATGGACATGGAGTTGGACGGGGTAGAAGACAAGCTACACCGTCTCTTCATCAAACTTCCGGGGCGCCGTACGGCGTGTACAGTCTGTGGGGAGGACTCCCACTGGAGTAATAAATGTCCGGGTAAAGTACAAATCAAGAAGGGGCCTAGACTGGCACAAAAAGTCACTTCGAACTCCCAGACAGATCAACAAAGTACGTAGGATGAAGATGGTTTCCAGCTGGTCAGTCGGAAAAGGGGACGCTCAACCAAAACCCTGTCTGACGGTGAGAGGTCGACACCTCCAGCCTGACAAACACCTTTTACCACGCTGCCGCCCCTCAACAACCACGACTACCCTACACCGCCTGAACCACACAGGTCAAACAAAAAGAAATGTGTAAGTAATTATACTGAACAGATAACGACCAACGCCATGACCGGAATAGACAGTGATAATATTAACACACCCCCACGACAAAGAAACCTGTCAGATTATTCTCCACGCCTCGTTATTGACTTAGAGATTTCAAGCCCGGCGAAGGAATCTACTGACTATCTCCAGAAATGATAACATGAATACAGACAGTTTGAAACAAGAAACATAATTATGCTCAACCGTTTCTTATATTACAACAAAAATGGCAGCGGAAATTAAAATAATGAGTATTAACATTCGAGGTATAAGATCCAAAATTAATCATCTTATACCACTCATACACAAATATAAACCTGATTTTATACCCATACAAGAAACTAACGTTAACACCGACGAACACGCATCATATATCACAACATGCTTAAGTCTAAGACACTCATGTGTTAGTCTTAGTACTCAACATATCGAATTGGGTAAGGCAATAATACAGACATCGGACAGTTGGCAGATTATAGAGAAAGACAAGGACTGCCAGGGCAGGATAGCTGTAGTACAGGTGGGAAATAACATAAATAAATACACAATTGTTAACATACACGCACCGCCTGACTACAGAAATCAGCCGCTCTTCTACCAAACACTGGAAAATTTATTATCACGCTTATATCGGGGTCACAACATCATTTTAGGGGGTGATTTTAATTGCGTTCTTTCGGCGCACGACCTTATAAATGGAGATGTAAGAATGCAAATTAGAAACACAACGGGGGAGGAGGAATATCAATTAGACACATTGCAAACAATTTTAGATATCCATGGGCTAACAGACGCATACATGCAGTTGCATCTCCATGGAATAGATACAACGCACACAAACAATGCGCATAATAGAGCAGCGCGTTTAGATATAATTTATGCGCCCATAACACATCATATAACACAAGTCAAGCATTTACAGGAGACACTGAACTTCACAGACCATAAGGCTGTAATTGCAACAATAAACACATTACAAGCAACACCACATCTTAGAAGATCTCCCCATTGGAAACTTAACAGCACACTTTTACAAGATCAGGACTATGTAGATTGCATAACAAAACGGATCCTCACATACACAAGCGATATACCAGAGGGTAATGCGCGAGACCTCTGGGAAATACTTAAACAAACTATACGAGAGAGAACACAAATACTAGCAGCAGTAATACACAAGCAAAAACTACAACAGAGAAAAAGAATTGGAAAATGCAATGAAACTCTTACTACAGACAGACAAAAATTCACCACACATCATAGCATTACATAAAGAATTAGACCTCAACAGACATCATCGATTTCAGGGGGCTTTACTGCGAACAAAGTTACAAACTATAACCCAAGAGATACCGAGTAAACAATACCTAGCTTTAGAACAAAACATACAGCGCAGCAGACAAATAGGCCAGATAATTTACAGGGAAGGAAATATACAAGTTAAGCCACAACCAATAGCTTTAACTTTTGAAGATTATTACAAGAACCCTTACTCCGAGGAAAACACACAGGCGCACGTGCAAGAAAACTTTATGAAATTCACAAAAGAACTCACAGAGGAACAGAAACTAACACTAGATACTGAATTAACACTAACATATATAACACAAGCGGTTCATGGAAAGCAGAAGGGCAAATCGCCTGGCCCTGACGGTATTACCGCTGAATTCTATCAGTTTTTCTTTCCTCTTCTAGTCCCCTTTTACTAGCAGTATTCTCTGAATCTTTCCACAAACATGAACTCCCATCCAGTTTCAACACGTCTTACATCACTCTTATTCCGAAGGAGAACACCGACAAGACACGTTTAAAGAGTTACAGACCGATCTCGCTTTTAAATGTAGACTACAAGATTTTAACAAAGGCTTTGACGAATAAATTGAAACCAGTAATGGCATCTCTCATTCATGAAGACCAGCAATGTAGTGTACAACACCGGAATATCCAGCAACACACACACTTCATAAGGGACATCATCAACTACACACATCTGAAAAACTGTCAGTCCTCAATTCTCTCTTTAGATCAAGAAAAAGCATTCGACAGAATATCTCACTCATACCTCCTCAAAACTCTTTCACACTACAATGGGGGAATTTATTTTCGGACATGGGTCAAAATTTTATATTTGAAACCGGAAAGTCGGATTCTATTAAACCATACCCTAACCAATTCTTTCAGGTTGACTAGGTCAGTGAGATAGGGATGACCCTTGTCCCCATCACTGTACGTTGTCGCTCTAGAGCCACTTCTAGAAAAGATACGACAGGACGACAATGTCAGGGGTACGTTCATACCAGGGAAGGGTGAACAAAATCTGCGTGCTTATGCAGACGATACCATTTTCTTTCCGACAACTGAAAAATCTGTAGGGATCATTTTGGAATCGTTCTCGTTTTTTGGCAAAGGGAGTGGGGCAAAATTAAACGTCCAAAAATCTACAGTAATGGGCTTTGGCAAATGGAAAAATAAGGCAGATTTTCCATTTGACTTAACATCAAACAATCTTATAAAAGTGTACGGAATAGTCTTCCAATGTCAACCAAATCAGACACACAAAGACACTTGGCAAAATCTATAGAAGAAAATAACAGATATGTTACAGAGGTACAAATACAAAACAACTACCATATTTGGTAGAAGTACCATTGTTAATACATATATAATCCCAAAAATACTATATCTGTGCACAGTCCTAGACCCTCCACGTCAGAATGTCACAAACATAAACAAAGAGATTAGACGCTTTGTGTTTGGCAGCACCATCTACAGTATCAAACATACTACACTCATGCAAGACAAACAAGATGGAGGTATCGCTTTCCAAGACAAACATTCAAAATACAAGCACTTAGGATCAAACACGTAGGCGAAATCCTACAACACCCAGAAAAACACCCCTTAGCACACTATTACATTGGAATTAGGCTATCTTATTAAAAACCTATCAGGAATACATCCTCACATTACTTTGGCACTCTCCCAACATTTTATAAAACATGTGTTTCAGCCATTAAAGGACACGTAAAAATTACTACACAAGAAAACACATACACTCTACAAGCATTTAGTTAAACTACAAGCAACCCCAGTACACCTCAGAATTAAAAGAGGGCATAAATATTTCATAAGAGATTATACCAAAACTTTCTGTAATATTCACAACAAGCAGATTACCCCAAAAGCAAAGGAAATTACATATAGGCTTGTTTACAGCATGACTCCAACAACAGTGAGAACAGCAAAAATAACTAAACAAATACTACAGTGTCAGCTTTGTAGACGGGACGTCCAAGAATCAGAAGAGCACATCTATTACGAATGCAACACAATCATGCCAACAAGAAATCTCCTACAAAACATCCTAAATACTCAAACGAAACAAAGAACAGATGTTTACAAAGCAATCATGATAAATTCCATTCCTTACTCCACACAAGACATCCACACAAAGCTAATTGTTCTATTGGCAAAGTACAGAAATCTTATATGGACATTAAGAAACAAAGCAGTATACAATTACAGAACAATCAACAAAGAAATTGTCCAACAACTTTATCCCAAAAAAAAAGTCTCAAACATTCTAACCTTAGCCCCACAAGCGCAAAACCTGTAAGAGTTTTGCCTGAAGACAGCACACATTATAGAATAAGCAAATAACTTGTTTTAAACAAAGGATACCACAACTGTAAATGTGTTTATTTCCGTTATTAATAATCTTACAATTATTATTATTATTATTATTATTTTAATTATTATTATTATTATTATTATTATTATTATTATTATTAATACGTTTATTACTACTGCAACCATTATTACTAATTTTCCCATTATTATATTTGAATGTGCAACATGAAATATATTGTGGATATGTGTCTGTGTCGTTGGCAGTAATATATGTATGCGTCTGGGTGTGGTTGCAGGTGTGTGTGTGTGTGTGTGTGTGTGTGTGTGTGTGTGTGTGTGTGTTTGTGTGTATGTGTGCGCGTGTAGCAGCCTTTAAACCAAGGCAATATCTCAAGTATTTAAATGATGTTATATGGTAATGATATCTTTGAATGCCCCGGGAAGGTTAACCCGGTCAACAAATGCCCACAGAAGTCGGATGTGTCGGCCTAACGGCGCAAGAACGCAGCTCTGCTGTAAACAGGCACAACGCAATCACATCCGGAAAAAAAAACTCCGGATGAACGAAGAAGAAGAAGAATATCTTTGAATGTATAAACAAATTAAATAAGCCCTTTAAGTATCCTAAGCTAAAGTGGTTTGTAGTGGTCAGATTTTAAGTCCTTCCCATTGTATCTGAAACCCAGTCACTATCACAGCTTTGAACCAATTACCTCCCTGGGGACAGGCCATGGACTCTAATTGTTAGTTATAAATCCCTGATTCCTGTCCCCCAAACAAAAGGGGTCATGGACATTTAAAGGACACTAGAGCGTCATCCTGTAATTTGACATCAGGCCAACAACACCAACAATGTGAACCTTCACCTCAGTAGCTAAGTGACCCAGAAATTACAAAGAAGCCACATGGGAATGATAATTTAAAGTTTATTGCCCAAGCTCACAGCATTCAATGTACTGCTGTCTCCAGAAAGCATGAGATAGATCAAGATAAAATGTGTGTGTGTGTGTGTGTGTGTGTGCGTGAGAGAGAGAGAGAGAGAGAGAGAGAGAGAGAGAGAGAGAGAGAGAGAGAGAGAGAGAGAGAGAGAGAGAGAGAGAGAGAGAGAGAGATGGACAGATGTTACATACATTCCGTGGTGTAAGTGGAAATGAATCATATACAAGGCATGTGTGTTTACATGCACAATGCCATAAATGTTATATTATCATAACTGTATATATGTATGTATTTGTTTTATTCACACATGTGACACCTAACACTAACAAAAGGCAACGCTCTGTAATATACACAAACAAAAGAAACACACATTACACCTTGTAAATATACATTACCTTGTATGAAATAAACGTTTAAAAAATGCTTTACTACATATGGCAGGATGCTAAAGTAGTTCAGTCCTTGAAAGGATTGATCTGACATTAAACAGTCACGGCAGCGATAGTTTAATTTAAACCCTTTTATTTACGTAACTAAAACTTCTTTCTGAATGAAAATAAAGTGCTAACTCTTAAGTAATAACAAAACTCTGTGTGTAAAATTTCATATTCTGGAAAGATCGTGTATTCCCCCCCCCCCCCCCCCCCCCCGGATTTTGTGGTGATTTTCGTTGGAGTTGATATTCTGGATATTTTCCCGGAATTATTTAGTTTAGTTTAGTCGTTTAGTTGTTGGATCAACATCACGGCCCACGGTTTAACCCATAAGTGCTCCGTTTTCCTCCTAACTCAAACCTGAGTCTGGAGAAACTCAGCTCAATGCACGAACTCCGTTGCATCGGCGAGGATCCTGAAATACTTTGGGTAGATTTTTAACTCGAAATTTTGCCCGGGCAGCGAGGTTAGGCTACTCTTTTTCGATTTCCAACTGCCAAGGGATTTTTTACGTTCGCAGCAATACACACGGGCGTCCGATCTCAATACCCAGAGACCAGGGGTATTACTGGAAGTCCACGTGGATTTTTTAAATAAATCCCGGTCCTCACCGGAGCCTGAACCCGGGACCTCCAGCACTCGAGGCGGATACCATACCTCGAGACCACTCAGTTCCCCCCCCCCCCCCCGGAATTATTACCGGAAACAACAAATTTCAAGATGTATTCGAATATCACTGAAGTCGGGATCTCGATAAATGACTACAATGTCCAGCTACTTCACCAGTCCGGAACGATAGTGTGTTCCATTACTGGTCCCGGGGCTGCTGCTAAAGCAACACCTGCACTTATTATGAGTGCCCTAACTGGTCCAGGAGGAGTACCTTTTGGAGGAGTCGTCGACCTGCATAGGTTCGAAGTTCCCACTAGGTGGTACTTTCACCTGTCAGCAGAGGCTAAGAAAGCCGTGTATGATAAGCTACACGGCAAAATGTTTTCTCTACCAAGTCTAGGGATAGACATATCTCTGGAGCACCGAGAGAAAGAAAGAGACATGCTGACCATCCACTGGTTACCCCGAACGATTGCTCCCCAAGGAGTTAAAAAAACAAACTGGTGTACAGCATCATAGGAGATCTTCTTCTTCTTTCGTTCGCCTGAAACATGTCTACAACTGCAATGTTGCCTCTTGTATGAATCTAACAGTCCTTTTTAGTTCATTCAGCGGTCCATAGAGTTTATCTTCCACTGTTGTCTCTCTAGGCCAGAAGGTTCGCCTGGATATGTTGTAGTTTGGGCAATCCTGGAGTATGTGCTCTGCTGTCTGCGACGCCAAACCACATGTGCACATGGCTGAGTCACCAATCTTGAATTTTGTATACAAGTGGTTGCGTAATCTATTGTGTCCTGTTCTGAGGCGCAGAAGAATGACCTGTTCTGGTCTGTCCATAACGTGGTAGTCGTCTTGAGTAAGGTTTGGTGGCTTTCTGATTGATTTGATCATTCTTTTCTTTTGGTGGTATGTAATAGGCACATCAGGTTGTTCTTCTTTTGCTCCTTCCTTAGTCAATCGATCAGCTCTGTCTTTTCCGGGGACTCCACAGTGGGATGGTATCCACTGTATGGTGATCTTACGCTGACTGCTAAGTTCAGAAAGTAGTGTCCGCAGAACTGGCAATTTCCAAGACGGGAGCGCCTCTATTACGGATTTTGCATCTGTCAATATCACTGCAGGTTGTGTACCATGGCTAGTATTTTGTAATTTCTCTGTGGCTATCTTGATTGCCTCAATTTCAGCATCATAGTTATGGCAGTACTTTCCTGTTGGAATTCTGGCCGTGTCTCTAGTATTATTTGGGTATTCTATGTACACTCCCGCTCCTCCATTTCGAACAGCATTTTGTGCTGACCCATCTGTGTAGACTCGGATCCAGAGGTCCTGTGGGTATTCATCATCAAGGAAGCTGAGAGTGGCTGTTCTGCGCTGTACACTGTTCTGTTCTTCCTTGTCCAATATTCCCCTAACTTTTGACTGGATTTGTAGCGATATTCTATGTTCATCTTTCCACGGGGTTCGCTCTGGAATAGTTGTCAGGGGGATACCAACTGTGGGAAGATCGATGGATTCTCTGCAGAGTTGTTTGGTCTGGTGGATGAAACTACTTCTTTTCAACCGCCCCATAGCTAAGTTTTCAAATCGGTTCTTCATAGGGTAGCCTGGCAAGTTGAGAAACTTTTCTGCTTGTATTAGTGTTTTTGTATCTCTGCGTTCTCTTAAAGCTTGTGTCCTCCCCATCATCTCCATTGCTTCTATAGGGGTTGATCTCATCCCTCCTGTGATGACTCTAAGATCTTGATTTTGCACCTTGTCCAGCTCCTGCGATGTAGTTTTTGATGCTGAACATCACGCAGTTGACCCGTATTCCAAGTGTGGTCGTATGCTCTGTTGATAAACTTTGCTAAGTATTTTCCCACTGGCTCCCCACGTGGTTCCAGTTAGCTTTCTCAGGATGGCAATTTTCCTTCTGGCTTTTGCTACTGGTTTTTTGATGTGTTTTCTCCATGTCAGCCTGTCGTTGAATGTTACACCAAGGTAGGTTGGTTCCTTATCTTCTCTTAGGGGTGTTCCATTTATCTGAATGCTCCCTGCCTTTTGTTTCGGAGAAAGGGTAAATAGAGTGGTGCTGCACTTGTTAGTGTTTATGCTGATACACCATCTATCCGCCCATGCAACAAATGTATCTACAGCTCTCTGTAGCAATATGGTGGCCACTGATGCATGTTTATTTGCGCTCCACAAAACCAGGTCATCAGCGTATATATGTCGTATATATGTCGTATATTTTGAAGGGACTGGCAATCACTAAAGTGTATGACCCATCTCTGTTAAAGGAAGCTGGGCCCCATCCTCTTCTTATTTGTAAATAGATCAAGAATACGACCCTTGAAAGATTTACAGACTCGGATTTGGTTAATTGTCTAAGGGTGTGTGGTCCTCTTTTAATAGAAAAGTAATCACTAGGTTTGTCCCCTGTCTTTCCACATGGTATTCAATGGTATAGCTCACGAACCCCCTTCTTCCATCTTAAGAAATTGTCTGAAAGACTTTCTCAATAAGAATCAGGTGCAATATAACATGGATTTGGAACAGTGTATTTCATAGGAGATGAAAAGGCTAGGATGTTTAGGATAAAAAATGGGGATGGCAAGTGGGGAGCGCTCTGCAACCCAAAAAAGGAAGTCCCCAATTATATACGGATCTACACTCCTGGTATTACGAACAATAATCACAGAGTGTTGATCACGATGCCTGGGGAGAAAGACCAATTGTCCAGCGTGTGGCCAAAACAACCACTGGGCATATAAATGTCCAAGTCGACGACAACCGATGACACCAACAGCAGCAGCAGTCAGTGTACAAAGCCAAGAAGATTTCCCACCACTCGAAAGAGAAACTCCTCCACAGGGAGAGATTGAACTGACACAAACTTTCAACAGTCAAATCAACACACAAGAAGACAGGAAAAAACACAAGAAAATAACACACAAGAAAATAACACACAAGAAATCAATCCAAGGAATGAAGACTCTGGCGGTTTTCAAACCGTCAGCAAACCAATGAAGAGAAAATGGGCCAACAGAAGACTACTGCAGTCAAAACACAGCGATGACACAGAAACAGACGACTTATCACTGGCAAAGAAAGAAAAAGTCAAAGCCACTATAGGCAAGACAAAAGAAACTGAACAAGAAAAACAAGAGAAGACACAAGTACAAGATGAAGACGACACATACAGCATACCAGACACTCTCTTTGTAGATACCGACAAAAGTGATAAGAACGAGGATCAAGATGATCCTTTCACACAAACTTTTGCTATAGTATGTCCCGAAAAGAATACCTTCATTCACGATCAATTATTTTGAAAACTGTCTGTTGCATCGTTATGAAATTTTCCAAGCCGTCTTATATTTACCCCCACCCAAGGAATATGTCTGTGATAGGTCCAAAAACAACTTAAATCATCGAAAGCGGCGACATTTCTTTGATGTTTTGCTGAAAAACTAGTAATTTCTCGCTAACAAATTTATGTTTACAGTTTACAGCCAATTCAGATGACACACAAGGCGAAACCGGATTCGTATGGGAGTGAGTGCAGTGAAAGAAGTAGCTTAAAATCGACAGGGTCGGCTGCATTGCACCCGTTTTTTTATTCCAGCATCACTGTTGTCATCACGATACAGCCATTCGACTTCACATAGCACAGAACTGGAAGTAGCTCATCAGATGATGTGTCTCTCCGACCGATTGTGGACTTCCAGTATATCCGTGACCGTTTGAAAGTCTGATCACCACTGCGTGATTGAGTTACTTAGTGTCATTTAGTTCTACATAGACGATATACCGGTCTGTAATATAGTCCATGGATTGAAGAATATAAACACAGGTCCAACAATATATCGCCTATACACTGCGGTTTGTCACTCAACGAACTGTTCATTTAATCAGGGAAAATATTAATGACAGTCTTTTCCTTTCTCTATGGCTTAGAGTAATAATTACTGTTAATAATTCTCTGGTTGTTTGGAATACCTTCATTGAGCACCTCACTTCTAGTGATTCATTTCGAATGTTCAATTTAGCTCAACACTTGTCTGACCTTCTTGCTGTCAGGGTCCTGTATGTGTCCTAAGCAATAGTCACAGTGTAAGCAATAGCTGAGGTTAAGGACAGTAGGGGACGCCACGGCTTGGCTAACGGAAGGTCAGGCAAGAAGCCCGTGGATAGACCCACGTGATGTGGGAAGGTCAAGGAGGAGAAAGAGGCAGTGTGTGTGAGACAGCGGATAGAGATGGACGTATTGAGAATAGCGAGAGATAGAACGATCGAACGATAGTGTTGTGGACAGATAGATGAGATGGACGTTGTGTATTGAGATTCGAGGAATGTACTAGCTGTGATATGTGCGGGATGATGCGAGACTGTGATTGCGAATGGTTAGAAGGGCGACAGTGTGTAAATATCGCCCAGGTGCATGTGTGCGAGCGTTTAGCCGCCTGTGTCGAATGATTGCTCAATAGTAAGCGTGAGCTAAAGGTGTATTGAGTCAAGGTGTGCTCTAAATGATATTACCCTTTTGTATTATGCAATAAAGGTTGTACAGGAGACTGCTCCTGCGAGTTTCGAGTGCAGTTATTGTAACTGGTGTATGTAAACGTCCTGGATGTTATAATTTGCCTGTCCACGTCCAGTGAGCTAGAAGGAAGAGATAGTTAGGACTGTGACACTTGCTAAACCGGGTTCAGAGCTTGATATCAGTTAGCACTGCACCAGAGTATTGCCATTTTCTTCTTCTCAGATTTGGACAACTTTCACTTTCAAGTGGATGGAACCTTATTTAACCTATTCCAGTCCTAGAATTAAACCACCACAGCGCATCAAGGACAAATGCCTGTCGTCTTTAAACGAAACTAGACATCGTGATTTGTATTTCTTATTCGACACTTAAATAAATCCACACTCCAGCCGGTGTCAAGCCAACCTGTATACTCAATTTAAAACTTGATTCTCATACAGCATATAATTTCGCCTGTAGAACGTCATGGGTTTTTCCTCCCCACCAAGTCACCCCTGCTCCTTTCTTGTCTTTTGATCATCGTACAAAAACATCCCGACACGTCTCCTTTGATATAAACGATCTTTCTGGAAATCGATGATTATCCTTTGATCTCGACTAGTTTCCCTGGATCACCGGACCTACGTTCCCGTATTCAAAGAGTTCGGCTCGTATTTGATCGTGGACCGGTTCTCCGCATTCAAAGAGTTGTAGCGTGTTTAGATTGACGATCTCTGGTCTTTGATCTTTTCAGGTCGACACACTCCAATCACCTCGTGACACATGCCCCCTCTTAAGAGAGTTGACCGCGTCGACTCTTACTCACTGGAGGTTCGATCCGGATGTTCTCCACCAACCTATTCCTCTTCCTCAGGATCTGGGTGTCTAGACAGGAAATCAGCTCCTACATTCTCCCTTCCAGGAATATACTCCACTTTGAAGTGGTACGGCTGCAGCAGCAACGACCACCACATCAAACGTGCGTTGAGCTTCTGAGAGGTGGCTAGGAACATCAAGGATTGATGATCAGACTGGACCCGAAACTGCACTCCATACAAATACCGCTGAAATTTGTGCACGGCCCATACGAGTGACAAGCATTCTCTCTCGACTGTCGAATAATTCTTTTCAGCCGGTAGAAGTTTCTTACTAGCGTATGCCACTGGTTTCAAAACCGAAGCGTCATCTCTCCCTTCCTGTAACAAGGCTGCCCCAATTCAAATACCACTCGCATCTGTTCTTGGTACAAAGGTTTTTGAAAGGTCGGGAAGCTGTAGAACTGGCTTATTCACCAATGCTTCCTTCAACTGACTGTAGGCAACTTCGCATTCTGGCGTCCATACAATTGTATCTGGGAATTCCTTTTTCAAGGTTTCCGTTAATGGATTTCCCAGTTCGGTGAAATGCGGGATGAACTTCTGATAAAACCCGCACAACTGATAGGAAGGATCTCACATCTTTCTTCGTTTTTGGCCTTGGAGCTCGTCTGACCTTTTCTAGGTTCTTCTCCTCCGGGACAATTTGTCCTGGAGTGATGGTATGACCTAGAAATTCAAGAGTTTGGTAACCAACCATGCACTTGGTTGGGCGCGCGGTAAGCCCTGCCTCCCGGAGCCTATTGAAAACTCTCTCCAAGGACCACAAATGGTCATCTAAGCTGTCACTGGCAATCAGTATATCATCCATGAACGAGATAATGGACGGATCCCGTAGGGGATCTAACAAGGCCCTCATCATGCGAGTAAACACACTAGGCGCATTGCTGAGTCCAAAAGGCATTACTTTGAACTCATAGTGTCCACTGGGGGTACTGAAGGCCAGCAGAGGTCGAACCCCCGGTTTGACCGGGATCTGATAATACCCCCGACTCAGATCTACTTTAGAGAAGTACTTAGCCTTATGGAGCCTAGCGAATAACTGGGTTGGATTCGGCAAAGGTTCCACCTGAAACTGGGTGTGACTATTCAAGAGTCTATAGTCTATACACAACCGATGTTCTCCACTTGGTTTTTGTAACAACACCACCCCACCATTATATGGGGATGTGGATGGCGCAATCACGTCATCCTCCAGCAGTTTCTGTATCTCCTCCTCCAAGGCCTTCTCTTTAGAAAATGGCACTGGGTAGACTTTTTGGCGGACCGGATCTTGCGTGGTTAAGGTCATCTCGAACTCGACCAGCTCTGTCCGTCCGGATTTCTCAGTCAGGATCTGCTTATGAGACTTGAGAACATGGGAAATCTTTTCCCTCTCTTAAGGATTCAGATCAGGATTCACCTGCACATCCCGATAGGTTTCCTGGTGCACTAGTGGATACTCCCTGCCCTCGTCTGGTCCTGTTTCAGTCTCCACTGCCACTGCCATCGCCATGAGATGGGCTGCTCCTTCACCGGTTCTCTCTTCGTATTTCCGCAGGAGATTAATATGGAAAATCTTCGACTTTCCCCGGATCCGGATCTGATAGTTGGTTCTGGATACCACCCTTTCCACGGGAAATGGTCCCTGCCATCCTATCTCCAGTTTGTTGGTTCCCGTTGGGAGTAGCAACAAGACTTTGTCTCCCACCTCAAGAGCTCTGTCTCTAGACCTACGGTTGTAATACGCCGCATGTTCTTTCTGGCCTTTCTCAAGTTTCGAGTCGCCAGAGCCCAGCCCGTGTGAAGTTTTTCCTTCAGTTCCTCCACGTATTTGTAAGAGGAGATCACCTCTTCTGACGTCCCTTCCTCCGTCCAACTCCTCAGCAAGGCCTCCAATGGTCCCTTGATGGGACGACCAAACAGCAGAGTAGCTGGCGGTAATCCTGTTGAGCCATGAGGCACTTCCCGATAGGCGAAAAGTGCTGGTGGGATGTATTCATCCCACCTATCAGGTTTTTCCTGTGCCAGTTTCCGGAGCATTGTCATCAACGTGTCGTTGAAACGCTCGACTTGCCCATTAGCTTGAGGGTGGTAAGGGCTGGATGAATATGGTTGGAGTGGAACACCCCAAAAACCTCCTCCATGAGTTTCCCACAAAACTGGGACCCATTATCCGTCAGAATCTGATTAGGGAAGCCTAATCTAGTAAAGGCCTCCATCAGTGCGTCAGCCACTATTTTCGAGTCAATGGTTGGCAATGGTATGGCTTCACCCCACATCGAACAGCAATCCACCATTGTGAGGATGTACATGTTCCTCTTCTTAGTCCTTGGAAGAGGACCCACGATGTCGATGGCTATCCTCTCGAAAGGAGAGTTCATGGTGGGCATTTCACCCAAGACCACCGGCGCTGTCTAGTGTTTCGGTGCCACCCTCTGGCACCCAGGATATGATTTCACATACTGACGCACATCTCCAGTCATTCCTGGCCAATAAAAATGGCAGGAAATTCTCTGCATCGTGGCGGCCATACCCATGTGTCCGCTGAACGAAATGGTATGCCCCATATGAAGAATTTGGGAACGGTAGGTCTTCGGGACTACCAATTGACCGTGTAAGTTGTCTCCCTTTCCGGCTTTCCGATAGAGCAGTCGATTCTTCATGTAGTACTGTCCTCGATTAGGTGGGTCAGCACTTTTCTGCAGCTTCCTATAGCAAGGACGTAGGGTTGTATCCTCACTCTGGGCAGTTCGCAACTCCCCCGGCATTGGGTTTGAGACCATTGCGTCTGCCTGATCAGTTTCCGTCTGAGAGCGTGTCTGCATAGCTCACATGTGGATTGGTTCCTTGGGAATTCCCAAAAAGACATACCGGAAACCGAGGATGACGGGAAATATGGGATCAGTCAATACCGCGGCCTTGATTGTGCCGGTGACATATCTTGACCGAATCTCCACCTGAGCAATTGGTAACTTCATGGCCACAGCACTCTTTGTCTCAGGCTGTATCTCCATGGTCTCACCTGTGAGTTGTTCTGGGTGTACCAGATTAGCAGAAATCACAGCTTCTCCGTCCAGGTCAGAGTCATATAAACAGTTGACTTGTTGGCCATTCACCTCAATCTACTCAACCACAGGTGGTCTCCCTTCGTCCGGAGTGTCTTCCACCTCCTCGACCCTTTCCTTGGAGTCCTCTTTAGATTCCGCGAGGCATGTTGTGAAGTGGGAGTCATTTGACTTGAATCTGCAGTCTTTAGTATTATGTTTTCGACCTGCAGTGTTTGCACAATTTTACGTCCAAGGGTTTTTCCTTTCGGACTTCGGTGCGCTCTCTTGGTTCAGAGTTTCTTCCCCGACCTCAGCCTTGTCGGTGACAACCTCCTTATGAGTCACTTGGCATGCCGCGAAGTGAGAGTTTTTCGTTTTCGATCTGCAGTCTTTTGAGTTGTGAGAGGGCGTCTTGCAGATCGAACACCACTTCTCAGACCACGGTCGTTTTGGTGGAGAATTCGAGGTGCTCTTGTTTCCTTCCTTCATCTTCTCCGAACTCTCCATTGAAGTCTTCACATAAGGTTCCACTTACTTGTATTCCGCGTTCTTGGTTTTCTTTCGGTCCTGTTTCTCCTGACCTTTGCTGGCTTGTGTACTTGGTTCTCCAGCCTCCCCATGTACCTCCACGAATCTCTCCGCTAACTTATTCACTACATCAATACGTTCCGCCACTTGTTCTCCCAAGAATGTTCTGAGAGGTTTCGACATTTGCTTTCGCATCTGGTCGACTACCATGAGCTCTTCCAGACTCTCATAGTCCCTCGTGAACTCTGCCAGTTATTTTACTCTAACGTTGTATAACATCTGCAGTAAGTACCTGACGAGATGCAACGAAATGTGCCAGGCAATAAATCGTACTATATATGGTTTGTGTCTTCGTTATTCAAAATCTCTGAAATTTTCTTTTACCGGAAACATTCAGCATCAAATACACACTACGAGCGTTAGACAAGGAGTAAAATCAAGCAATTAGAGTAATAGCGGGAGGGGTAAGATCAACCCTTATCTTATAGTAGAGGTGGAGAAGATGGGGAGAGAGAGAGTGCAGATTCAAAAATGCTAATACAACGGAAGAGTTCCTCATAATACTTTATGAAGAACAGATTTCTTCTTCTTCTTCTGCGTTCATCCGGAATTCTTTTTATTGGATGTGATTGCGTTGTCCCTGTTTACAGCAGAGCTGCGTTCTTGCGCCGTTAGGCCGACACATCCGACTTCTGCGGGCATTTGTTGACCGGGTTAACCTTCCCAGGAAGAACAGATTTGAAAACCTATCTATAGGGCGATTTAAAAGAAGTTTTATCCACCAGACCAAACGACTCTGCAGAGAAACCACTAATCTGCCCACAGTTGGTATCCCCCTGAAAAGTACTCCAAAGGAACACCGTGGAGAGAGAGGAACATAGGCTACCAATACAAATCCAGACAAAAAAGTTACAGGAATATTCGACATTAAAGAACAGTACAGTGTGCAACTCAGAACAGCAACTTTTAGTTTCCTTTATGGCGAATACCCGCAGGACGTCTGGATCCGAGTCTACACAAATTAGTCACCACAAAATGAAGTTCGAAATGGAGGGGCGGGAGAGTACATGGAATACCCAAATAATGTTAGGGACAGTTTCATAGTACCGACAGGAAAGTACTGCCATAACTACGATGCAGAAATCCAGACAATCATAAAAATTATTGAATACCAGCCATGGTACACAGTCTGTTGTGCTATTAAAAGATGGAAAATCAGAACTTGGGGCACTCTTGTCTGGGAAATTGCCAGTACTATAGACATTACTTTCTGAACTAGGTAGTCAGCTTAAGGTCACCATACAGTGGATACCATCTCACTGCGGAATGCCCGGGAACGAGAGAGAGCAGATCATCTAGCCTTGAAAGGAACAACACAAGACCAACCTGATGTACCCGTTCCTAAAGAAAAGAATATTCAAATCAGTCAGAAAGTCAATAAACTCTGCTCAAGACGACTACCACTTTATGGACAGACCAGAACAAATCATTATTCTGCGCCTCAGAACAGGACACAATATATTACGCAACAACATGTAAACAAACTTCAAGACTGGCGAATCCGCCATATGTACGTGTGGATTTGCGCCGCAGACAACAGATCACATATCTAGGCAAACATTCTGGCCAAGCGAAATGAAAAGGAAGATAAACTCTATGGACCAATGGAAAAAAAAAAGTGAAATTCATACGAGAGACAACATTGTAGATATAGACAAATTTTATTCAAGAGACAACATTGCAGTTATAGGCAAATTTCAATCAAACGAAAAAAGAAGAAGAAGAAGAAGAAGAAGAAGAAGAAGAAGAAGAAGAAGAAGAAGAAGAAGAAGAAGAAGAAGAAGAAGAAGAAGAAGAAGAAGAAGAAGTCATGTGCACTCCACTTGGCGCCGCAGAAAGCAAATCACATATCCCAAGCCTTATTTCCTTTCCTTTTTCCGCGTTTCCATCCTGTTTCAGGATATTGCGGTCAACACCAGCATCTTTCAGCTGTATGTTGATTCCTAGGCTAGATTACGCTCATCAGCACGCCGCGACTTTCTGAGCGACCGGCTCCATACTCCCATAAGTCACTGGCACGACTCGACCCCCTTCCGATTCTCGTGCTCTCAATATCCCAAGACTGCCCAAAATATATCTAGACAAACTTTCTGGCCTAGAGAAACAACAATGTAGGATAAACTCTGAGGACCACCGAGTAAACTAAAAAGACTGCAGTTTAAACAAGAGACAACATTGCAGATACAGACAATAAATTTCAAGCAATCAGAATTACCATTCAAGACTGCAGTTTAAACAAGAGACAACATTGCAGATACAGACAATAAATTTCAAGCAATCAGAATTACCATTCAAGAAATAACAACATACGTGTTGCAGAAAGTGTTTGACAATGTGAAGAGACGTGTTCAATCATATCGTGAAGCCCGTGGTGGACGTTTCCAACACCTGTTTTAATGAATATTTCATTGGTACTTTCCAGCTTCCCCAAAACAGCATTAGAGCATAGCAGTGACTATTGTAACTAATTTAATTGATTTTTCTTTGCACATTTGTTGATGACGTCATGTACTTCATTTTAAAAATTTGTTCTGCACACAAAGTATAGTGAGACTTTACAAGGAAGGTAGGAGAGGCAAGGGGAACGAACGGACTTTATACGAACGAACGGACTTTATTTTCAAAGGGTAACAAATTGGGCACGCAGGCCCGTCTTACATTCGGCCCTTCCAATCACTCATCTTTCGTTCATCAATAGTGCTTAGGAAAAAACATTGTCAAATGAATTTTGTAAACATAAACAATGCATATTACCATGTTATGAGACACATCCACCACCCACCCATACATCCCCCATTCACCCTACGTCCTCCACCCAACCACACACACACACACACACACGCACACACACACACACACCCCAGGCACACATACATGCCCCGACCCATCCACCACATCCCCACACCTATACATCTCCCCACCCACCCACACCTATACATCTCCCCACCCACACACACCTTCCACCCACCACACATCCCATCCACCCACACCTCAAGCACACATACATTCCCCAACCCACACATCCCCCACTCACACACATCCACCCACCTACACACATCTCCCCACCCACTAACATATCCTCCACCCGTCCCATTAACCACCAACAATCACCCACCCACATACCCTCCTCCATCCACACACCTCCAACCAAGAGGGAGACCGATTAAGTAGATATTGGAGAGTCTGACATCATGGCATGAAGGAACATCAATATAGGCTATAAGAAGAATAAGAGATTGAAGGCTGTGGATAAGCATGTTCACCAACGCTACATGGTTTAAACTATAAGAAGAACAAGAGACAGAAAGCTGTGGACAGACATGATCACCAACGCCACACAGCAACGACTATAAGAATAATAAAAGACAAAAAAGTTGTGGACAGACATGATCACCAACGCCACACAGCAACGATTATAAGAATAATAAAATACAAAAAAGCTGTGGACAGACATGATCACCAACGCCACACAGCAACGACTATAAGAATAATAAAAGACAAAAAAGCTGTGGACAGACATGATAACCAACGCCACACAGCAACGACTATAAGAATAATAAAAGACAAAAAAGCTGTAGACAGACATGATCACCAACGCCACACAGCAACGACTATAAGAATAATAAAAGACAAAATAGCTGTGGACAGACATGATCACCAACGCCACACAGCAACGACTATAAGAATAACAAAAGACAAAAAAGCTGTGGACAGACATGATCACTAACGCCACACAGCAACGACTATAAGAATAATAAAAGACAAAAAACTGTGGACAGACATGATCACCAACGCCACACAGCAACGACTATAAGAATAATAAAAGACAAAAAAGCTGTGGACAGACATGATCACTAACGCCACACAGCAACGACTATTAGTTAGTTGCATATCCTTTACTGACGTAGCAGCCAACCCTAGCATTTTTTGGCTGTTCGCGAATCCTGGGCAAGTTTATGTCCAGTAGTTTGCCATTATATTCTGCTATACGAATAATAAAAGACAGAAAGCTGTGGACAGACGTGATCACTAACGACACACAGCAACGACTATAAGAATTTGAATAACGAAGACACAAACCATAGATGTACGATTTATTGCCTGGCATATTTCGCTGCATCTCGCCAGGTACATACTGTAGAATTCACACATTATTATCATTATCAAGTGCCCTGCCAGCTGGCGTAGGCGTTAATGGCTCTCCAAAGATTTCGGTCTTTGGTGTTCTGGACCAACTCTGCTGATTATATTCCTCCTTGCCACCGTCTCAATCCATCCAGCGTGGGGGTTGGTCTGGTTCGCAAGATCAGCCCCGCGTCTGGCGTTCATTGTCTCGGATGGCTGTGTGAAGTGCACCCAATCGGGAACTTCCCAGCCGACGCAAGTTAGCATGGAGAATGTGACCGCAGTGCGAAGCCAGATTCGTGGTTTGAGCGGCCGAAAGAGCAATTTGTGTACGAACGTTCGACAAAGTCTCGATAAGCCCTCCCGCCTCCTCTCTCTCTCTCTCTCTCTCTCTCTCTCTCTCTCTCTCTCTCTCTCTCTCTCTCTCTCTCTCTCTCTCTCTCTCTCTCTCTCTCTCTCTCTCGATCAGTAAGCTGGCATAGTTTTTCGGTCAGTCTTGCCTGGCGTAGCGTGAGAGCTCGTCGATTGGCGTCCGGTGGTTTTGCGTGTATCACCGGGTACCGAGGGAGCGAGCTGAGCGATTGCTACTCTTGGCCTTCGTGAGTGTGAATAGTCCGTTTGTGCGATAGATATCTGGTTGATCCTGCCAGTAGTCACATGCTTGTCTCAAAGATTAAGCTAAGCATGTCTAAGTTCACACTGTCTCACGGTGAAACCGCGATTGGCTCATTAAACTGCTTGGTCTAGACACTTGTTCTACGTGTTTCAGTTGAGGGATATGGCTGACGCCTCTAAGTCAATATTCTCCGGAGGTGAGGGCCTGGCCGTTACTCACCCTCTTCTGCATGGAGTTGAGATGCTGAGCCGGCAGCATCTACAGCAGGGGTGACCAACATGAGGCCCGCCGGTAGTCATGTTGGGGCCCGCGGAATGGGAAACGACCATGTGGTCGAAGCTGTAGTACGCTTGCTTGTTTACTTTAATTTAACAAAAACAAATTAGTTGCGTGGCCCGGCAGGAAATATTATTTCTGAAATTTGGCCCGCCTGCTGTAAAGCTTGGTCACCCCTGATCTACGGGCTAACCATTCGCTATCGCGCTCTCGGCGGTCTGTGCACTTGGAAGGCGAAATTAGAGGGGAGACAAATACCTTTCTTTCACGGTAACATAATATTCATTTTATTGTTTGCAAGGGACATAACTCGCCAACGTTTTTCTAAAGAAGCAATTGGTTAGATTAATTGTTAAATATTTATAATAAGGATACCATCTATTCACAGTAATTTGACATCCTAAAGTTTCAAATTACTTTGACTGCTAAAAATGAATAAAATGTACTTGTTAATGCAATATATACAATGCTTCAACACTGCAAGCTCCGTGCACGATGTTAACGACTGTCCCCCATTGAGGCCCTGACATTGTTACTCTGGTTTCTCTTCACAACGTATAAATCTTTTTTCACAGCGTATTGAAATAATATTGGTTACACGTCTTACATCACTCTTATTCCGAAGGAGAACACCGACAAGACACTTTTAAAGAATTACAGACCTATCTCGCTTTTAAATGTAGACTACAAGATTTTAACAAAGGCTTTGACGAATAAATTGAAACTAGTAATGTCATCTCTCATTCATGAATACCAGCAATGTAGTGTGCAACACCGCAATATCCAGCAACACAGACACTTCATAAGGGACATCATAAACTACACACATCTGAAAAACTGTCAGTCCTCAATTCTCTCTTTAGATCAAGAAAAAGCATTCGACAGAATATCTCACTCATACCTCCACAAAACTCTCTCACACTGCAACGTGGGAAATTATTTTCGGACATGGGTCAAAATTTTATATATGAAACCGGAAAGTCGGATTCTATTAAACCATACCCTAACCAATTCTTTCAGGTTGACTAGGTCAGTGAGACAGGGATATCCCTTGTCCCCATTACTGTACGTTGTCGCTCTAGAGCCACTTCTAGAAAAGATACGACAGGACGACAATATCAGGGGTACGTTCATACCAGGGAAGGGTGAACAAAAGCTGCGTGCTTATGCGGACGATACCATTTTCTTTCCGACAACTGAAAAATCTGTATGGATAATTTTGGAAACGTTCTCGTTTTTCGGCAAAGGGAGTGGGGCAAAATTAAACGTCCAAAAATCTACTATAATGGGTTTAAGCAAATGGAAAAATAAGGCGGATTTTCCATTTGACTTAACATCAAACAATCTAATAAAAGTGTACGGAATAGTCTTCCCATGTCAACCAAATCAGACACACAAATACACTTGGCAAAATCTAGAGAAGAAAATAACAGATATGTTACAGAGGTACAAATACAAAACAACTACCATATTTGGTAGAAGTACCATTGTTAATACATATATAATTCCAAAAATACTATATCTGTGCACAGTCCTAGATCCTCCACGTCAGACTGTCACAAACATAAACAAATAGATTAGACGCTTTGTGTTTGGCAGCACCATCTTCAGTATCAAACATACTACACTCATGCAAGACAAAAAAGATGGAGGTATCGCCCTCCAAGACATAACAACCAAAATACAAGCACTTAGGATCAAATACGTAGATGAAATCCTACAACACCCAGAAAAACACCCTTTTGCACACTATTACATTGGAATTAGGCTATCTTACTTAAAACCTATTAGGAATACATCCTCACATTACTTTGGCACTCTCCCAACGTTCTACAAAACATGTATTTCAGCCATTAAAGGACACAAAAAATTACTACACAAGAAAACACATACAATCTACAGGCATTTAGTTAAATTACAAGCAACTCCGGTACATCTCAGAATTAAAAGAGGACATAGATATTTCATAAAAGATTATACCGAAATTTTCTCTAATACTCACAACAAGCAGATTACCCCAAAAGCAAAGGAAATTACATATAGGCTTGTTTACAGCATGACCCCAACAACAGAGAGAACAGCAAAAATAACTAAACAAATACTACAGTGTCAGCTTTGTAGACAGAACGTCCAAGAATCAGAAGATCACATCTATTACGAATGCAACACAATCATGCCAACAAGAAATCTCCTACAAAACATCCTAAACACTCATATGAAACAAAGAACAGATGTTTACAAAGCAATAATGATATATTACATTCCTTACTCCACACAAGACATCCACACAAAGCTACTTGTGCTATTGGCAGAGTACAGAAATCTTACATGGACATTAAGAAACAAAGCACTATACAATTACAGAACAATCAACAAAGAAATTGTCCAACAACTTTATCAACAAAAAGTCGCAAACATTCTAATCTTAGCCCCACAAGCGCAAATCTCGTAAAAGATTTGGCTGAAGACAGCACATATTACAGAAGAAGCAAATAACTTGTTTTAAACAAAGGATACTACAACTATAAATGTGTTTATTGATGTTTTAATAATCTTACAATTATATTATTATTATTAAAAATACTATTATTATTATTACTGCTACTATTATTATTAATTTTCCCATTATTATATTTGAATGTGCAACATGAAATATATTGTGGATGGGTGTCTATGAGTGTGTGTGTGTGTGCGCGCGCGCGTGCGTGCGTGTAGCAGCCTTTAAACCAAGTCGGTATCTCAAGTATTAAAATGATGTTATATGGTAATGATATGTTTCAAAAGAAAAATATGCACCACCATGTATAAACAAATTGAATGAGCCCTTTAAGTACCCAGTAAACTAAGGTGGCTTTTAGTGGCCAGGTTTTAATTCCTACCCATTGTATATGAAACCCAGACACTATCACAACTTTGGACCAATTATCTCCCTGGAGACAGGCCATGGACTCTAATTACTAGTAGTAAATCCCTGATTCTTGTTCCCCAAACAAAAGGTATCATGGACTAGAGCGTCACCCTGTAATTTGTCATCAGGCAACAACACCAACGACCTTCGCCTCAGTAGCTAAGTGACCCAGAAATTACAAAGAAGCCACATTTTAATGGAAATGATAGTTTAAAGTTTATTGTCCAAGCGCGGGGCATTTAAATGTACTGCGGTCTCCAGAAAACACGAGATTGTGTGTGTGTGTGGTGTGTGTGTGTGTGTGTGAGAGAGAGAGAGAGAGAGAGAGAGAGAGAGAGAGAGAGAGAGAGAGAGAGAGAGAGAGAGAGAGAGAGAGGAGAGGGAGAGATAGACAGGTGTTTCATGCATTCCGCTTGCGGAAGTGGAAGTGAAGCATATGCAAGGAATGTGTATCTACATGCACTATGCCACAAATGTCATATTATCATAACTGTACATATGTATGTATATGTTTTTATTCACAATGTCACACTTAACACTAACAAACGGCAACGCTCTGTAATATACACAAACAAAAGAAACACACACTACAACTTGTAAATACACATTGCTTTGTATGAAATAAAATTGGGAAAAAAAAGTATTGAAAGAAAGACTTATAATGATGGCTGCGTACAGTCAGGACAATTCATGTTCGTCGTCGTCAGTTCGCACTGCGAGCGCTAACAAGTCAAGTCGCATTATTCTGTCAAGAAGCCTGATTCGCGGGAAAATGCCACTTGGAAAATCCAACAACAAGAAACACGCTGTTGCCAAGATGTGCAGCGTGGGAGCCGACAACAAGAAGAAGAACGTCGAGAGCCCACCTGCTAGCTGCATCAAAGAGCCTGATACTACACCGATTACTGAAGCTACTACGAGGGAGAAGATTGACAGCCCAACACAGTCAAGAACCAAGACAGCAGAGAAGGAGGAGAAAAACACCAGAGTCGGAAACACCGACTCGAAAACAGTCCGATGGGTTGTCAAGTGGATTCCTGTAGAGCTAACAGATGAAGAAATCCTGAAGCAGCTACGAGAAGAGAATCTTCACATCCGATTCTTGAAGGCGGAGCGGTCTCTTACCTACTCCAAGATACCTACAACCCTGGCAGTAGTGACGTCGGAGGGCAGCGAGATGCCGACCACAGTATCATTCAACAAGAGAATGCAGCATCCAGAGAGATTCATCCCAATGTTCCAGATGTCAGAAGGCCGGCCACAGTAGAGCTACGTGTCGCAGTAAAACGGAAATATGCAGATACTGCGCCGATCACTACGCCTTCAAGGAGTGTCCGCTGGCCAAGCTGGACACGAACTTCCGAGCACCCAACAACAAAAGAAAGTGCGCCAACTGTCTGGGCAAGCATGGAGCAAGATACCTGGGCTGTCCGTATCTGCAGAGACACAGAGACGTCTTAAAGATCGCCATCATCACAAAGACACCATTCAAGGAAGCAATGCAGAATGGCGAGACAGCCACAGGTATAGCACAAGCTGAAAGAGATTAACTTCAAAAGCAGATAGACGAGTTGAAGAAGCAAGTCAAGGCACTACTGACGACGACTCCGACCAGCGATAATGAGAAGCTGCTTGCCGACATGAAAGAAATCCAGCTCGACATGGCTGAGATGAAGAAGGAGAACGAAGAAATCCTACAAATGATCAAGACCGAAAGAGAATTGCATAGAGCTTAAATGGAACTCTTTCTAAACAAATTAACAGAAGCCACACAAGAACTCACAGAGAAACCGCAAGAAGAAAACCAAGAGACCGAGCCGGAACCGCAAGCTGAAGCCAGCAGCCCAACCACAACGCCCAAGAGGGAACTACTATACCGTCGGATCTCTAAAGGAGGTACAGAATACCCAGTCGACAAGGAGGAACTCAAGCGCGAGGAATTCAGAAGGCGCTGGGAAGAAAAAGAAAAGAAGAAGCCTAAGAAACTCCGGGGGAAACCGATGGTATACCCAGTACTACACTGCGACCTTGAGAACGACTTCGAGTACTATATAGATGACGGTAAAATCATCCCATGGCTGACCACGGAGGAAGAAAACTTTAGGCAGCAGTATCGCAAACGCAACAGTGAAAACAGGCACAAGAAGGAAAATGAAAACGTCGATAAGATCCTACAGAAAATACACAATAAAGGAGACAAAAAGACCAAATAAAAAGTCCTTTTAAGGACTGCAACAAATCAAGCCAGGAACCTGCACCAACAAAGAAAACAAGTGGAAACATGCACAAAGGACAGCCGCCGACCGATCCCCCAGCTGGAGCGGGATAACGAAAAGTCCTTATAAGGACTGCAGATAGACGAACCAGGAGCCTACACAAACAAAGAAAGCCACAAGCACAGACGAGCACAAAGGATAGCCGCCGACTTACCCCCTGCTGACGTCACAGACACAAACGATACATAACCAGTCCGAGATAGGACTCACAAGACAAGAATTAGGGCTAATAAACCCACAAAAACCACGTACCTCAACAATAACCACAGCTGATGAAGCAGGTTAGACGAGGTCGAATTTGGAATTTTTGTTTTTGAAATGGAATCGGAATCGGAAACAGTCAGGAGCAGATTCAATCAATCAATCATGTGCCATGCCGGAAAGCGTGGGCGGTCATGACTCGCCATTTCACTCGATCACCAGTGTCGTGGATCAGCTCAGTGTTCCTGTCTCGTCCATGCCATGTGGCCAAGCCATCCAGGTATTTTCCTCTCGGTCTTCCTCTTGGTCTGTTCCCTTCGATCTTGCCAGTTGTCACTAAGTTCTCCAATCCATTTCTTCTCATACTTTTATAAAACATGTCCAAAACTTTTTGACTGTCTACGTCTAATTTCTCTAATCAGTTTACGATGTTCATTTGTCTCCTGTAGTACTTGGTCATTGGTTTTTCTATCTGTCCATGGTATTCTTTGCATTTTCCTTAGAAACCACATTTCTGCAGCCATCAGTTGCTTTTCAGCTTGACTGCTCATTGTCCAAGTTTCACATCCATACAAAGGAATCGGCTCTATGTATCCCCTCAACACTCTTTTTCTCGTTTCAAACTGACATCTTTTTATTGGTCAGAATGTTTTTCATCTTGCTAAAGGCTACTTTCGCCACGGCGATTCTTGTTCTAATCTCTTCAAGGCATCTCCCATCAGATGTTATGACTGTTCCAAGATAATTGTACCGATTCACTTGTTGAATAATATTTCCATTGATTGGTACTGTTGTTTCTGACGATTCAAAAATGCAGGATTCAGACAGCGGTAAAACAGAAATAAAGGCTGGAAGTGATGCAGCTTGCCACTTAAAATCAGAGACTGCTTCAAAACTAACATGTATAATTGTTCTAGGAATGGCAGGTTCTGGAAAGACAAGTTTTGTACAGAGGTTGACAGCACATCTACACGCAAAGAAATCTGCACCACATGTTATCAATCTGGATCCTGCAGTTCTTGAAGTCCCCTTCCCATACAAACATAGATATTAGGGACACGGTCAACTACAAAGAAGTGATGAAACACTATTCTTTAGGCCCTAATGGTGGAATAGTAACATCTCTCAACTTGTTTGCCACGCGTTTTGACCAGGTGATGAATTTCATAGGGTCTAAGACAGGGGAATGCAAGCATGTCATCATAGACACCCCAGGCCAGATTGAAGTCTTTACCTGGTCAGCGTCCGGCAGTATAATCACAGAGACTTTGGCATCAACGTTCCCAACTGTGGTTGTGTATGTGATGGATACCCCACGCAGTGTCAATCCGGTGACCTTCATGTCCAACATGCTGTACGCCTGCAACATTCTGTATAAGACCAAGCTCCCGTTTGTTATAGTCATGAATAAAATAGACTTCAACAGTCACAGCTTTGCCCAGGAATGGATGACTGACTTCGAGGCCTTTCAGGACGCCCTGGAGCATGAGACATCCTATGTGTCCAACCTCAGACGCTCCATGAGTCTGGTGCTGGATGAGTTCTATTTCAACATTAAGTCTGTCGGTGTGTCAGCAGCCACGGGTGAGGGAGTTGATGAGTTTTTGAATAAAATTGATGAGGCAGCAGCTGAGTATGAGAAAGAGTACAGACCTATGTATGAGAGACTGAGGCAGGAGCAGGAGAAGAAGGCTGAGGCTGAGAAAAAGAAAAGCCAAGAACAGTTTGCCAAAGACCATGCCCAAGGAAATGTACCCCCAGTCAAAGAATCAGGAGACCTGGTGAGCTCTCAGACAACAGATGTTGCCATCATGCCCGGTGTGGAAGATGACAGTGATGATGAGTTTGCATATGACCGGGCTGGAGATGATGATGATGAAGATCGAGATCCCAATGAGAGATCATTCCGTCGTTATTTAGATGCAAGACGGCAGCAGCAAGCAAAGAAAGTACAGAAGAAGACGGACAATTAATAGCATTGAATAGCGAGCCATTGGAAGAAGTGAAGCAGATTTAGAATGAATGGAAAAGAAAAGGCAGGATTATGTGTAACCTAAAACAAAGTTTGAAAAACTGTCAGGTATTTTGTAGCATTTCATGTGCCTACCTGGAAGTGTTTCTGTGTTGAGGACTTAAGGTTGCTTGCCCAATTGGTTGCTGGATCAGTAAGTTGCCACACAGAAGTTTTATTTAATCTTCGGTAGGAAAAGATCTCTGACCTGACTGGAGATTAGAACCCTTCTCATGATGTAAGAAATAAATATCCTGACCTTTTGTTTTGAACAGGTCCTGTTTCATGGTGTCGTAATGAAGTTTATGTAAATAAAACAGTTTTAAACAGGAAAAAAAAGTATTGAAAGAAAGTATTGAAAAAATGAATGAACCCTTACAATTAAGACCAAAAAAAAAAAAAAAAAAAAAAACATAAGCAAGGAGAAAAAGATAACCAACTCCTTTTACTCCTACAATTATTGAACATTGAAGGTTGCAATTGTATGTACCTGCTATGCTATGTTAACACCATTCCTAACATAATCATTTTAGCAAGGGAATCACATGTTTGGAAAATGTGATCTTTATCATAACTATTATTATCATTGCTGTTATTATCATTGCTGTTGTCATCCTTAGTAGGTTTATTTTTTGTCATTATTATTATTGATGTATTTGGTTTTTTCTATGTTTTATATATTATTAATGTTATCATTATTAACATATAACCTCATCTCCCACGTGCCCCCCTCCTCCCTAGCTCATGGTTGTTGTTGCCTTTGCTGATACTCTCACCAGTTGGTTCCAATATTTATCCTGCCTTTACCATCGTTACCAGAGAGTGGAAACGAGGGCATTGGTGTGGTGGGTCCAATAGGTGAGAGTGAGGCAAGGGAAACAAAATTGGAAAGATTTTTCTTTCTCCAAAATTACCCCCCTTCACATGTAAATATGTCCAATGAATAAAATATGCATACGTCACATACACGCCCACATGCAACGCTCCGTAAATACACCTACACAAATACTAAATACACAGAACGCATGTAACAACACAAACATTATAAATGCAATCACTACCTTTCTGCCTTGTAAACCCGGACACTGTTTACACCTCCCATTCCCACCATCTTGACACTGTTTGTTTGTTGATGCTGCTGCCGCCCTCGCCGATTGGTTCAACAATTTATACTACCAGTTTCATCATTACTGATTGATGGTGATGGTATCGGTGGTTTTGGGGCCGACAGGAGAGAGAGGTGGCAGGGGAAATAATAATGGTGCACTATCATCATGCTGTTGTTTTGTAATGTCACCTTAACAACAATTTCAATGTAAAAATGTAAAAATTATAAGATGTAATTTTCCGCATATGTCACCTACACGTCCACATGCAACGCTCTGTAAAAACATGAACAATACTCTTTGCAACGATTTTAACGCGCAATAAAAGATTTTTAAGAAAAGCGTATTGAAAGCAACGATACAATAGTTAGTTAGTTAGTTAGTTAGTTAGTTAGTTAGTTAGTTAGTTAGATAGTTAGTTAGTTAGTCGCAGTTCCAACTTCACAGCAACGGGTCGTCCCCATTATGCTCCGTTCCTGTGCCAGTGAATATCATACAAAATGCTCCCCACTGCCCAATGTGAAAATTGGAAAAGACAGGAGTCTCGACAAACAACAGCCCGCACAGATGCACTGTGCATAATGCCGCCGCCAGAATGTCAACACAATAGTCCCACACAAAACACCCAGTTCATTTCTGATGGAATCTGCAGTCATTTTCCCATCTGGATGTTTCCTAGATGTTCACCCACACCGTCCACGAAATACAGTTCATCGTCGATGGTAGTGGCAGTCAACCAGAAGCCCAGCAGCCACGCATTTCTGCATAAGGCAAAAACCGGTCAACTCTGGGACATAGCCATCTGCCATCGCTCCGAACATGCAGTCACGTTCCAAAACACCTCGGGCAGATTCAAAAGCATTTCACACGAAACTCACAGCTCATGATACAATGATGTTTGTAAACACTGGACTAGGAGTTACAGAAGCAAAGAGTATCATCACTTCTATCTGAACGAAAATTCCTTTTCTTTTCACAACGTATAAATTTAAATCTGTTTTGTGTGTTCCAAGTGCAGCACCATATCACAACGTATCAATTATTGCTGGCGCTCATTGAAAATTGTTTGGTATTTTGAAGAACATTTTTTCGAACAATATCTAGCTTTACGTACTATAAACTTGTGTGTTTTTTCCGGATTTTGTGGTGATATTCTTTGGATTTGATATTCTGGATATTTCCCCGGAATTATTACATGAAACAACAAATTTCAAGATGTATTCGAATATCACTGAAGTCGGGATCTCGATAAATGACTACGATGTCCAGCTACTTTACCAGTCCGGAACGATAGTGTGTTCTATAACTGGTCCCGGGGCGGCTGCTAAAGCAACACCTGCACTTATTATGAGTGCCCTAACTGGTTCAGGAGGAGTACCTTTTGGAGGATTCGTCGACCTGCATAGGTTCGAAGTTCCCACTAGGTGGTACTTTCACCTGTCAGCAGAGGCTCAGAAAGCCGTGTATGACAAGTTACACGGCAAAAAGTTTTCTCTACTAAGTCTAGGGATAGACATATCTCTGGAGCACCGAGAGAAAGAAAAAGACAGGCTGAACATCCACTGGTTACCCGTCACGATTGCTCCCCAAGGAGTTAAAAACCTGGTGCACAGCATCACAGGAGATGAAAAGGCTGAGGTGTTTAGGATTTTAAAAAATGGGGCTGTCATGTGGGGAGCGCTCTGCAACCCAAAAAAGGAAGTCCCCCATTATATAAGGATCTACACTCCTGGCATTGCGAACAATAATCACAGAGTGTTGATCACGATGCCGGGGAGGAAGACCAATTGTCCAGCGTGTGGCCAAAACAACCACTGGGCAAATAAATGCCCAAGTCGACGACAACCGATGACACCAACGGCAGCAGCAGTCAGTGTACAAAGCCAAGAAGATTTCCCACCATTCGAAAGAGAAACTCCTCCGCAGGGAGAGATTGCACTGACACAAACTTTCAATAGTCAAATCAGCACACAAGAAGACAGGAACACACAAGAAAATAACACACAAGAAAATAACACACAAGAAATCAATCCAAGGACTGAAGACTCTGACGGTTTTCAAGTCGTCAGCAAACCAAAGAAGAGAACATGGGCTAACAGAAGACTACTGCATTCAAAACACAGCGATGACACAGAAACAGACGACTTATCACTGCCAAAGAAAGAAAAAGCCAAAGTAACTATAGGCAAGACAAAGGAAACTGAACAAGAACAACAAGAGGAGACACACGTACAAGACGAAGACGACACATACCGCATACCAGATACTCTCTTTGTAGACACCAACACAAGTGATAAGAACGAGGATCAACATGATCCTCTCACACAAACCTTTGCCACTAAAGACTTGCTCGCCTAAATGTACCCATCATAGATAACAACTTTGTGTGTGAATCGATATAGTTATTATATCTCATTTATTGTTTTTACTTAAATTACAATGACTAGTGATTTAATTATTAGTACTTTAAACATTTGTGGAATACGTACAAAATTAAAACACATTATCACACTAATAAACAAACACAAACCAGACTTTATGCTACTACAAGAAACAAACATATGTTCAAAAACATTCGCACAACATATCACCACACAGCTAGGCCTCAAACATTCATGCTTTAGTTTAGGCACACACAAAATTGGGTCAGGAACAGCTATTCTGCAGACATAAGACAGGTCGGATATAATTAAAACACACACGGATAACCAGGGATGAATCTCCATAATACAGGTTGAAAACACTATACATGCATACACCATAGTGAACATACATGCACCACCTAATTACAATCATCAACCAAATTTTTACCAAGAATTAGACACCTTACTTATACAAACATACAGAGGGCAAAATGTTATCCTTGCAGGGGATTTAAATTTTGTACTCTCAGATTTGGATATCGTAGGGGGAGGCAGAGCAGGAATCAAGACACAATAAAGGAGAAATAACAGAAATGGAATACATCAACTGGATATACTAAAAATACCTCAGACACACACAATTTAACAGACGCTTTCAGATACAGACACCCTAATTACATTGCAACAACACACAAAAATAGGGCTTACAATAGATCAGCCAGGCTAGATAGAATATACACACCTTCAACACACCACATAATACACAAAAACATCTACAAGAGACATTACAATACACAGATCACAAAGCATTACTAGCACATATCACTACAGACAATACAAGTGCAAGGCCATCAAAAAGAACACCATATTGGAATTCAATAACACCCTACTCCAAAACACAGGTTATGTACAACACATGACAAACCTTATTCTAACATACACTAATAGTACACCCACCGACAACATAACACAAATTTGGGATTTACTAAAGAATACAATACGGTATAGAACACAACATTTAGCATCCATCATACATAAAGACAGACTACAACAAGAACATATCATACAGACAGCAATACAACTCACAAAACAGACTGACAGGAATGCACTACACCTACACACACTAGAATACAATTAGAACAACACCAGCAACACACATTCCGTGGTACACTCCTTCGAACTAAACTTACTAACATATCAGAAGAAAGTCCCAATAAACAACACCTTGCATTAGAACAAAACGTTCAACGTCAACAGACAAATAGGAGCAATAACAGACATGCAAGGAAACACACAAACAGAGGCAATACGTATACTAGAAACATTCCAACAATACTACACTGACCTATATACAGCAGAACAGGCCAACACAGAAGATCAAAATAGGTTCTTACAATACACAAAGAAACTGTCTGACATAGATAAAGACACACTAGACACAGAGCTTACATTAGCAGACATAACACATGCACTCAATCAAATGCAAAAAGACAAAACACCAGGACCATATGGACTCACAGTAGAATTCTACCGGGGTACCTGTGCATGATTCCCAGCTCTCGGGAACTTATGCGGGAGCTCCTCTATGAGGCCGCGAGGTCTAACGAGGTCAGTTCTTAAACGGCTGACCCGCCCTCTGGCCTTCTCTTGTTGCCTTTGACAAACCCGGGAAGGTTAACCCGGTCAACAAATGCCCGCAGAAGTCGGATGTGTCGGCCTAACTGCGCAAGAACGTAGCTCTGCTGTAAACAGGCACAACGCAATCACATCCGGAAAAAAACTCCGGATGAACGCAGAAGAAGAGGAATTCTACCAACACTTCTTTCCTATCCTAGACAATTTTCTTCTAAAAGTCTACCGAGAAGCTTTTCACAAACAAGAACTCCCGAACACTTGCAACATGTCATATATAACACTCATACCTAAAGACAACACAGACAAAACACAGCTGAAAAACTATAGACCCATCTCTTTATTAAACACAGACTACAAAATTCTAGCAAAATCACTTGCAAAAAAAAAATAAAAATATTCATGCCATCACTCATCCACCCAGACCAACAGTGCAGTGTTCAACACAGAAACATACACCAACATACACATTTCATTAGAGATTTCATTACATACACCCATCAGAAAGACAGTCAGACCTCCCTTTCATCCTTAGACCAGGAAAAGGCCTCTGACAAAATTTCACACTCATACTTACACAAAACACTACCACACTGTAACATAGGACAATACTATAGACAGTGGATAGAAATAGTGTACAAAAATCCTGAAAGTAAGGTACTGGTGAATAATTCACTCACTGCCAGTTTCAGAATCACTATCACCAGTCCTGTATGTACTAACACTAGAACCACTCTTAGAGGCAATTAGACAGGACACTAACATTAAAGGTACATTTATACAAGCGTCTGGGGAGCGGAAATTAATTGCTTACGCAGATGACACTGCCTTCTTCCCTACAACCAACACTTCCATAAAGAACATACGTCACACCTTCAAACAGTTTGGTGAAGGAAGTGGGGCCAAAATAAACATACAGAAGTCTAAAATAATGTGTCTGGGGAAGTGGAAGAATAAAGCAGATTTCCCCCCGGATCTAACAGTTACAGATAACATGAAAATATATGGGATCACATTTCCATCCAACCCCAGAAACACACACACACAGAAACATGGCAATCACTGATTGTCAGAGTCCTAAGTACTAGCTCCGTCTAGCTCACTGGACTTGGGCAGGCAAATTACAACATCTACGACACATCTACTAATAACACATGAATGCAATCGGAAACTGGCAGGAGCTCTCTCCTGAACAATCATTTATTACAATATATTACAGGCTGACAACATGATCGCACTTCACGCTCAAACAATCGTTCACCACCATCAGCCACGAGCTAGCTCACAATGGCGATCTTTACACTGTCGCCCGCATTATCATTCACAATCACAACTTCACATCATCCCGCACATATCACAGTTAGTACATTCCTCGAATATCAATACACAACGTTCATCTCCATCTATCCGTCACAAACACTATCGTTCTATCGTTCTATCGCTCTCTAGATCTCCACACGTCCGTCTCTATTCGCTGCCTCACACACACTGACTCTCTCCTCGTTGACCTTCCCACATCACGTGGCTCTGATCACGGGCTTCTTGCCTGACCGTCCGCTAGCCAAGCCGTGGTGTCTCTTACTGCCCTTTACCTCAGCTATGCTTACACTGACTCTCGCTTACATACCGGCACTTACATTCTTCCGTACATATAAGACCATGACACTCTCCCCCCGCACAACCAATGTGGCACTTTCTCTTGGAAATGTGACACATTCTGGTGTTGTTACTCTTGGTCCATCTTTCTACCCTTGTCAGGGGATTATATGATAATAAGTACGCGCTTGCGTCCCTTTTTGCTCTGATCTTTTCCGAGATTAACTTCAAATATTGTTCTCTCTTTTTCAGTATTGAGGTTTCTCTCAAGGTTTTGTCGTGGTCTGACAAATGTTATGGTTGGGTCTACTTGTCATACCTCGTTATATTATTCAACCCACACTCCGTGACATTACATTCTGTTCATTTTTCTCAATCGATTGTCTGTGCATTATCCTCTCATAGTTATTGTGGCTATGCTGGTTTAAGGATTCTCCATTGGTTTACGCCTCGAATAAGGCTACAACTTCCTCTTACAGCATTCTTAAATTTTCTCTCTATTCAGACGTGGTTCCCCTCGTCTCTATTTAATGCACACTACTCGATTTTTTTATGAGCACGCTATGTCAATGTTGTGGTCATGGTTCGAATATACTTCATGTATGTCATAGTCCCCCTTACCTCATCTTATGTCGGACCGTGAGTTGTTTCCCTTTTTGAGCACACCTGGTTTACTGTGATGGAGAGTTTCTTATTAATCTCTTTGGTTGGCATCACCCTGTTGGTATCTTCTTTCTTGTTACCATCTTATGATGTTAATTCTGTACCACTATTGCTAAGCGTCATTCGTCGGGCTATCCACCATACGCGAAGGCAAGTTTGGTAACACTCGCGCATTGGGATTGCCAGGCGTTGATTCTCAGCATTACCACTTATTCTATTCGCCACTATACTTACGCTCATATGTACATATCACATTATAACAATACAAAGTATTATAATAATAAAATTAGACATTGGATGTCATACAGTTAATACATCTACAATAAAATATACATCATCGATGCCTTTATGGACGTATAGGAAACTGTTCCTGTCCTGTGAAAGTTATGCACACGGAATTACATTAACAGTGTTCAATGTTCGTTTCCGTGCTGGAATCTTTGGCATGTCTTCCCTCTGATACAATTGTCGACCTCTGTATATCCTGATATTGTCTTTCCTTCCGTATAGTGATTAACACTTTCCACCCAGTCTGGACAATTTGTAAGTCTGTTCTGTAAAATTGCTGGAATTCACCCGTATAAAACACGAATTAATTCAGTTCAGTGGCCTTAATTTTGAGTGTGGCCATGGTGCGTCTGTCTGTGAATGTCTTTGCCATAGTTTGTAGGTTGGCATCTGGTTCATTAAACTGATCACCGGAAATGAATGTCTGTACTTATGAAGCTGTCGTCGTTGTTAGTCGATTTCAAAAGGTGAATTTTGTAGATACTCGTTTGAAACAAAGTCAATATGGGTATATTTTACTGTTAGATACCTGAAATCACATGTTGAGTCTTACTGTTCTGCCGGTGACACGTTTCACGTTGAAGGACCTTTCATGTTGGTCTATACAATGAAGTGTGCTAGTATCATAGCGCTGGAGTTGTACAGCAGACACGGCAACTCTGGAGTTACTGGATCTAAGGATATAAAGTGGGTTACGGTTAAAATTTTCCGAAGGGTGGGGATTTTCAATTTTCATGTTGAGATCATTTTGAGTGCTATCTCCAAACCTGCACTCGTACATGTGTGTATACATTCAATAGTTCAAATAATAATAATACACCATGTATAGTTTTGAAATGTAATCGTGCATGTTTGTATGTTTTTCTGCAATTTGTGTATATTTTCCAAAATAAGTAGGGTAATTTGTTGCTGATTTTTGTCAGTAATTCCACCGACTGATGATTTACCGTGTTCAGCATAAGTATGTGTCTGAGTTGATTTGACATAGAGTTTATCAGTGGTAACAACAAACTTTGGTTCAACAGCAATGATACAAGTAACAAAGTTTGCTGGCTTGTCATGAGTAATATCATCTGTGTTGCTTCATGATGATGTGTGAATAAAACTGTTAGTGAAGTCAGTTGTTTTGTATTTACAATGAGTATTGCGAGTATAACCCTCCACTGTGTGCACTTGGGCATGTGTGTAGTTAACAGGGAGTACATGAGGTATAGTATGTCCCATGATGATTTGTGATCTTTCCTTGCCCTTGTGAAATGCTTGTTTTCTGCACCTTTTTCCTTGTGATGATACACACCCGTTTCTGTTTTTTCTTGTTTTGAGATGGTAATCAAGTTGGTATGGTGTGGTACTTTGGTCTGTTCATCATGTTGTTGTATGATGAGTGGTGTAGTTAAGGCAGTGCTTGTTGTGGTGTTAACATTTTGCCCTGTGTGAGTTTTGGACTCTGTGTATTCTGTTACATTTAATACATTTCCAATTAATAAATCACAGCATGGATTGTCTAATAAAGCACAAGTTACTCTGCCTGATAGGAAAGGTGATTTTATATTGGCCCATGCCATAGGATATTTCTCTACTGTCCCTGAAACAGTTCTGCAATAGATGTACTCATCTAGGTAGTCTTTAGGATCAGCTAGGGTCTTCCGAAGACCGATAAGACAGGACCCTGTGTCGCGTACACATGTGCATACTGTGTCATTGATGTATCCCTCATGGAATGTTAGTTTTCCTAACGACAGTCTTGAGGTTTTGTTCATTTCCTCACTTTCTTGTTGAGTATTGCTCTCTTTACATAAGGAATGAGGCTGAGTGATGTTAACAACATTATTGAAATATGGTACAAAGTCTGATGGGTAAAACTCAGCTTGTTCTGACTTTGCAGTGTTTGGTCTTGTTTTCGTCTCAGTGATGTTTACTTTTTCTAAGTTCTTTGTTGAAATGTCTGTTGTAATGTTTATGGCTGCATTTGCTTTTGCTTTCTGTATTCTTTTTACTCCTTCACATTCAAAACGTCTGTGGCCATACGCGAGGCAAAAATGACATTTTGTTCTATATTTCCTTTGATTACCCTCCCCAGTTTTTGTGCTATAATAGTATTCAGATATTCTTGATAAGTGGGATTCTTATCGCATATTCCATTTTCTGTATGTGGAGTGCTACAATGTTTGCACATTACTGGTTTTGTTTTCTGTGATTTGTTTTGAAAGTCTGTGGCTGCAGATGCAGTTGCTCTGACAGTGCTATTTTGTGGAGTGCTTTTCCCTGCGTCTTTAATTTGGTTGTAATATTCGCAACATTTCTTTAGTAATTCTTTGATAGGCTCTGTGTTGTGTTCTTCTAAATATTTTCCGCATTCGGATGGGAGTGTTGCTTTAAGTTTTTCCACTACTAAGAAATCTATTATTTCCTGATTGTTGTCTTTATGTCTAATTTCGAGTGTTAGCTTTCTGTAATAGTCTTCTATTCTCTGTATATACTGGGTGAACGACTTGTCTGGGGCCGGTTTCAGATTTTGTACCTCTAATTTTAGAGTGTCCAAGTAGTCTACATAGTGTTTTAATATGTTTGTTTTGTAATATTCATAGTCTTCCTTTAACATATCTGGTATGATCTCCTGTAGTTGTTTTCTTTTTATTGGTAAGTATCCCCTATACCATGTATACCAGCGAGTTTTTGGAATTTTATAGTCTTGCATTTTCTTCTCAAATTCCTGTGTCCAATCACGTATTAGGTTATGTTTTCTGTTACAATTTTCTTTGTCTTGTGCCTGTGTACGCTCGAAAAAACTTTCTGTAATGTTTTGTGCCCCAGAAATCTGATTGATCTGGAATGTGTTCATCATCTGAACTCATTTTCTGTTAATTAATATTCAAATTTACTAATGATGGTATTTATACAAGCAAATCAAAGAATGCAGATTTGGGTACTTAGCAATCAAAATTTATCAACTTATCTTTATCTGCTGACTACTCGAACGCTTGATGTACAGGAACGTGATTCTCGTGGTGGTTACCGTTGACCTGTTCTGGTTACGTCGGTCGCTTTGTAGAATTGAAACCTGCTGTGGAAAGAAATGATGTTATTTTCGTTCTGACTTTGTTAACAAATCTCCGATTTATACAAAATTATGAATTGATCTTCTTCTTTTCAAAAGTAGCGTTCTTTTATGCAATTTACATGGGAATGTGGTTCATGTGTACTTCTGACACCATTATACCTGTCAGAGTCCTAAGTACTAGCTCCGTCTAGCTCACTGGACTTGGGCAGGCAAATTACAACATCTACGACACATCTACTAATAACACATGAATGCAATCGGAAACTGGCAGGAGCTCTCTCCTGAACAATCATTTATTACAATATATTACAGGCTGACAACATGATCGCACTTCACGCTCAAACAATCGTTCACCACCATCAGCCACGCGCTAGCTCACAATGGCGATCTTTACACTGTCGCCCGCATTATCATTCACAATCACAACTTCACATCATCCCGCACATATCACAGTTAGTACATTCCTCGAATATCAATACACAACGTTCATCTCCATCTATCCGTCACAAACACTATCGTTCTATCGTTCTATCGTTCTATCGCTCTCTAGATCTCCACACGTCCGTCTCTATTCGCTGCCTCACACACACTGACTCTCTCCTCGTTGACCTTCCCACATCACGTGGCTCTGATCACGGGCTTCTTGCCTGACCGTCCGCTAGCCAAGCCGTGGTGTCTCTTACTGCCCTTTACCTCAGCTATGCTTACACTGACTCTCGCTTACATACCGGCACTTACATTCTTCCGTACATATAAGACCATGACACTGACAAAACAAATTATAGACATACTACATGGGTTCAAATACAAGACATCAATTTTTGTAAGAAGCACAATTGTAAACACCTTTATCATTCCTAAAATAATATATTTAGCCACAGTGTTAGACCCCCCAAAATAAACAATCACAGACATAAACAAACACATCAGACAATTCATCTTCAGCAACACAATTCACAGTATAAAGCACAAGACATTAATACAAGATAAGAACAAAGGAGAAGTTGCTTAACAGGACCTACACACAAAAATACAAGCATTAAGAATCAACCACATAGGGCGCATCATCAATCATCCAGATCAACACTCGCTAGCATTATACTATATTGCAATTAGATTACACAGACTTAAGAAAATAGACAAAACAAAACCGCACTATTACGGCACACTACCGCACTTCTACAGAACATGTATGCAAGCAATTCAAGGCAATGAACATTTAATACAACAGACAACCAAGCAGATATACAAATATTTAGTGAAACAGCAAGCCCCACCACTACATCTGAGAATCAAAAGAGGATACAAATATTATATGAAAGACTATAACTGCACCTTCACTAACTTACACAACAAACATATCACATCGAAATCCAAAGAAGTAACATACAGGCTAATTTATAATATGACCCCGACAACAGAGAGGGCAGCACAGACATCCAAGCAAATAGCCCCATGCCAATTATGTAGACACAATATTCAGGAAACAGAGGACCATCTGTTTTATGGATGCCCAATAATCACAACCACTGAGACTGCATTACAACAGTTAATAGAAACACACACAAACAAGATAACTGACGTTTACAAAACAATATTCCTAACTACAATACTTACAACCACAAAAGACAAACACACTAAACTTCTCGTAGCACTAGCGGAGTATAGAAACATAATATGGTCTAGTCGAAACTCGGCCACTCACAATCACCACACAATACACCCACACATACTATCTCAGATTTTTCAACAGAAAATCTCCCAGCTATTCGCTGATTAAGCAAGCGTCACTCCCACCAGGTTTACAGTAAATAACATACATGTTCAAACACACACTCTCACAGATATTTGTATACTCCTAATGGGTACCACTAAGCTCAATCATTGGGGGAAAAGGGCCAAATAACTAAATACATGTTCCTTCTTTGTTACTGAGTCTATTGGCCCAAACTAGACACGATGGGAAGATGTCCTTTGTGTCAGTGGTCTTGTCGACCGAGGGTTGACCTTCGCCAGAAGCCAGCTCAGGTAAAGTCCCTGTAGTGGTGGAATTTTGCCATCCTGTGTAGCGAACTAAACAAATTCCAATCTACGCGCCCTCTCTTTCTCCCCCTTCCTCTTCTCTCCCCCTCCCTCCCCCAGCTCTCTCTCTCTCCCTCTTTGTTGCCCGCTTTCCCGGTCTCAGCCCAGCCCGCCACAAATAAATCCTTTGCACTTGTGATTAAGGGAGTGATTGTGATTCGGTAATACTATTGAACTTGTTTGCAGGAAACTAAGCTTGCATGAGATTGCCTGCAGTGTGAGTTCAAATTAAATGGTTTGGTATGCATGAGAGCAAATGATTACTACACCATGCCAAGAATATAACGTCATGTGTACATGAATGTATACGCTGTATTCACAATGTAAAAAAAAAAAATAATTAAAATTAAAAAAAGAAATTAGAAAAATTAGGTGCGTGGCCCGGCAGGGAATATTATTTCTGAAATTTGGCCCGCCTGCTGAAAAGGTTGGCCACCCCTGATCTACAGTGTACCCTGTGAGCGTTACTCAAGAGAAGAAAAAGCGTCCCAAGGGCACGCTTGCTGTGTGGATGTCATCTGCATAAGGTCCCACCGGTCTTTGGAGGAGCAGTCTGTGGTGAACGGAAGGCTCAATATACGGAAGTGAGGCTAAGCAGCCATGTGAAGGACGTGACGATTCCACAGGTGAGCCCAGTACCAGAGCGTTATGTGTCGGTTCTACAATTATGGAAGCCTCCTTTGATGGCGGGGAATGCCCATGGTCTGCCCCTGCCTTCCCTTGAGGGTCGACCGGGATGTCTTTGGCTGTTCTGGGTGGACCAGCTGGGATATGGATGACACCACAACAGTAAGAGTTGAGAAAGCGACCCAGAAGCCAGAATAGGAATACTGCTTGACTGGCAACCCCATTTCGAAGAAAGTCCGAACCGAAAGCTCGCTGAGTGGGTGTCGTCTGCAGACTGACTTCTCCTGGTTTGCGTGGGGGAGCGGCCTGTGACAAACGAAATGCCCAGTACACGGAAATTAGGAAGTGAAGCAGCCATGCGCAGTACTTGACGATTCATTGGGTGAACCCAGTACCATAGCGTTATGTGTCGGCTCTGCAATTATGGACGCCTCCCTGGATGGCAGGGAATTCCCATGATGTGCTCCTGCCTTCCCTTGAGGGTTTACCGATTTGCCTTTGCTCGTTCTATCTTGACCAGCTGGAATATGGACGAAACCACAACAGTGAGAGTCGAAAGTCCCTCGAAACACCCGGGAAGGTTACCCCGGCCAACAAACACCCACAGAAGTCGGATGTGTCGGCCGAAAGGCGCAAATAAATAGGTACAACGCAAAGGCGTCCGAATGAGAGTGGAATGCCTTTCAAAACACCCGGGAAGGTTAACCCAGTCAACAATTACCCGTGTCGGCCTAACGGCGCAAACAGGCACAGCGTAATCATGTCCGAAAAAACTCTTCGGTTGAACGCAGGAGCAGAAGAATAATCCATCCAGTATTATTTATCTTGGTCTGCCTAGCCTTTCTTCCCCTTGATATTTTCAGTTGTAGCAATATCCTCTAATGCCTCTCTTCTCATCACATGATCGAATAAAGCTCTTTGTCTCTTTCTTCTTGTCTATATCTATAAAACACAATGTATGTATGTATGTATGTATGTATGTATGTATGTATGTATGTATGTATGTATGTATGTATGTATGTATGTATGTATGTATGTATGTATGTATGTATGTATGTATGTATGTATGTATGTATGTATGTATGTATGTATGTATGTATGTATGTATGTATGTATGTATGTATGTATGTATCTATGTATGTATGTATGTATGTTCTTTATGCGTTCGCGAACGGGCCATCCGATTGAGATGAAATTTTCTATACGTCTTCTTTTCATTCCTGTGCAACCAACTGTAATAGTTTCTTAGTGTAAAATCATCTATTTACTTACTAAAATTAAATTTTGTAACTACATGACTCAACATAAGAAAAAATAAAACAAGGGACATAACTTTTAGTAGGATTGCTATATCTTAAGTTAAATCCCCTGGCTATAGATAGACAGACAGACAGACAGACAGACAGACAGACAGACGGACAGACAGACAGACAGACAGATAGATAGATAGATAGATAGATAGATAGATAGATAGATAGATAGATAGATAGATAGATTGATAGATAGATAGATAGATAGATAGATAGATAGATAGATAGATAGATAGATAAATACTTAGATAGATACATAGATAGATACATAGATAGATAGACAGACAGACAGACAGATCCCCACCAGAGACTGGACGAAGCCGGGCTTGGTCAGACAGACAGACAGACAGACAGACAGACAGACAGACAGACAGACAGACAGATCGATAGATAGATAGATAGATAGATAGATAGATAGATAGATAGATAGATAGATAGATAGATAGATAGATAGATAGATAGATAGACAGGTCCCCGCCAGGGCCTCGGCGAAGCCAGGCCGGGTCAGCTAGTTGTATATAATGTTCTAGTTTCATTAGCCTGTTTCAGGCAATCATTGTTACCAAGGAATTCGCAACATTCGTCTAAAGAATCAAATCTATGTTGCTTCTAATTTATTCTTAATTTGTTCATTTACATTCCAAGATTCACTGCCATACAACAAAACTAGTTCTATATAGCATTTCAGCACTCTCTTCCTTACATTCAGTGATAATGACTTATTGCATAAGATACTCTTCATTTTCTGAAATGCGGCTCTTGCTTGCCCTATTCTGCTCTTCATCTCTGATGTTATAAATGCCCCTAGTTATTTAAAATTATCCACTTGATTAAGAATTTTCCCTTCTATTTCTGTTGTTGTCATTATTTTTTTTTTAAATTTGATATGACCGTTGTTACTGTTTTCTTGAATTCACTCAACATAGAGTAAAATACAACCTTCAAGCTGAAATATAGACATGTTCGCGAATACTCTATGCTGTGTGAATTCTGCAGTATGGACCTGCCGAGATGCAGCGAAATATGCCAGGTAATAAATGGTACAATCTGTGATTTTTGTCTTGGTTATTCAAATTCACTGCGGGAAAATATTGTTTTGACTATAAGAATAATAAAAGACAGAAAGCTGTGGACAGACATGATCGCCAACACCACACAGCGACGATTATAAGAAAAATAAAAGACATAAAGCTGTGGACAGACATGATCGCCAACACCATACAGCGACGATTATAAGAATAATAAAAGACATAAAGCTGTGGACAGACATGATCGCCAACACCACACAGCAACGACTATTTGTTAGTTGCATATCCTTTACAGACGTAGCAGTCAACCCCAGCATTTTTTGGCTGTTCGCGACTCCTGGGCAAGTTGACGTTCAGTAGTTTGCCACTACTTTCTACTATAAAAATAATAAAAGACATAAACTGTGGACAGACATGATCGCCAACACCACACAGCAATGACTGTAATAATAATAAAATACAGAAAGCTGTAGACAGACATGATCGCCAACGCCACACAGCAACGACTATAAGAATGATAAAAGACAGAAAGCTGTGGACAGACATGATCAATAACGAATTTGAATAACGAAGACACTAACCATAGATGTACGATTTATTGCCTGGCATATTTCGCTACATCTCGCCAGGTACTTACTGCAGAATTCACACATTATTATCATTATCAAGTGCCCTGCCAGCTGGCGTAGGCGTTAATGGCTCTCCAAAAATCTCGGTCTTTGGTGTTCTGGATCAACTCTGCTGATTATATTCCTCCATGCCACAGTCTCATCCATCCAGCGTGGGGGGTTGGTCTGGTTCGCAAGATCAGCCCCGCGTCTGGCGTTCATTGTCTCGGATGGCTGTGTGAAGTGCACCCAATCGGGAACTTCCCAGCCGACGCAAGTTAGCATGGAGATTGTGACCACAGTGCGAAGCCAGATTCGTAGTTTGAGCGGCCGAAAGAGCAATTTTTGTACGACCGTTCGACAAAGTCTCGATAAGTCCTCCTCTCTCTCTCTCTCTCTCTCTCTCTCTCTCTCTCTCTCTCTCTCTCTCTCTCTCTCTCTCTCTCTCTCTCTCTCTCTCTCTCTCTCTCTCTCTCTCTCTCTCTCTCTCTCTTTCTCGATCAGTAAGCTGGCGTAGTTTTTCGGTCAGTCTTGCCTGGCGTAGCTTGAGAGCTCGTCGATTGGCGTCCGGTGGTTTTGCGTGTATCACCGGGTACCGAGGGAGCGAGCTGAACGATTGCTACTCTTGGCCTTCGTGTGTGTGAATAGTCCGTTTGTGAGATAGATATCTGGATGATCCTACCAGTAGTCACATGCTTGTCTCAAAGATTAAGCCATGCATGTCTAAGTTCACACTGTCTCACGGTGAAACCACGAATGGCTCATTGAACTGCTTGGTCCAGACACTTGTTCTACGTGTTTCAGTTGAGGGATATGGCTGAACGCCTCTAACTCAATATTATCCGGAGGTGAGGGCCTGGCCGTTACTCACCCTCTTCTGCATGGAATTGAGATGCCGAGCCTGCTACATGCTTGGTCCAGACACTTGTTCTACGGCTCTCAGCTGAGAGATAAAGCTGAACGCCTCTAAGGCAATATCCCTCGGATTTGAGGTCCTGGCCGTTATTCACCCTCTGCTGCATGGAGGTGAGATGCTGAGCCGGCAGCATCTACAGCAGGGGTGACCAACACGAGGCCCGCCGGTAGTCATGTTGGGGCCCGCGGAGTGGGAAACGACCATGTGGTCGAAGCTGTTGTACGCTTGCTTGTTTACTTTAATTTAACAAAAAAAAAAAAAATTAGTTGCGTGGCCCGGCAGGAAATATTATTTCTGAAATTTGGCCCGCCTGCTGTAAAGGTTGGTCACCCCTGATCTACGGGCTAACCATTCGCTATCGCGCTCTCGGCGGCCTGTGCACTTGGTAAGCGAAATTTAAGGGGAAACAAATACCTTTTGTTCACGGTAACATAATATTCATTTTATTATTTGCAAGGGACATAACTCGCCAACGTCTTTCTTAAGAAGCAATTAGTTAGATTAATTGTTAAATGTTTAAAATAAGGACACGATCTATTCACAGTAATTTGACGTCCTAAAGTTTCAAATACTTTGACTGCTAAAAATGAATAAAATATACTTGTTAATGCAATATATACAATGTTTCAACACTGCAAGCTCCGTGCACGATGTTAACGACTGTCCCCCCATTGAGGCCTGATTACTCTGGTTTCTCTTCACAACGTATAAATCTTTCTTCACAGCGTATGCCGGTCTTGAGACGTATGCCGTATGCTCCGGTGGACCACTGTGGGCAATAGCTCACAGTGGGACTAAGGGTCCACGCCAAAAACAGGGGAGGCGGGGAACCAGCTCGTCTGGGATGACCGCCAAACCCTAAAAAAAAAAAAAAAAAGTATGCCGGTCTTTCACGGTTGTATTCTGCCCTGTCTCCATCAAACTGGATTTCCAAAAAGAACACAAAGCGTGCTCTCACGCCTGATAGTACGTCAAGTAGTTTCTGGACGCAGTATTGGACTATGTCATATCCCATCCCCAAGGTTCTAAGGGTTGAACTTGCCATTTCTCTTTTTTTTTTCTCTGAAATTCTACAGAAGTCAAAGCAGTTATACAGAAAAGTCCTAAAAACAAATCAGCAGGTCCAGATGGAATAACCACAGAGGCAATTGGCGGCGGGTGGCAGGAATTACTTTTATTTAAAGGAGTTTACACAATTCATACTTCCCTGTCCGCCATAACCGGTCTGATAACTTCCGTATGGAAGGTATTGATTCAGATGATGACGATGAACCCCCCCCCCCCCCCCCCCGAGCTAGAGGAACATGACGCAGCAGCCGCACAGCAGCAGAGCCAGGTTGCAGCAGCCGCTGGACTGCCAGAAGAGCTAGTGTCCAAGGCCAAGCAAAGCCGCAGTGAAAAGAAAGCACGCAAAACAATGTCCAAACTAATGAATGAATGAATACAAAACCACATATGTTTACCAAACCAATGAGATTGAAAAAATGTGTGCAAATACAGATGCTTGTTTTAATTTTGTCAAAAAAAAAAAAAAAAAAAAAAAAAAAAAAAAAAAAAAAAAACGAAAGGAAGGGAAAAAATGAAGAAACCCTTACAAATAAGACAAAAAAATAAGCAAGGAGTAAAAGATAACCAACTCCTTTTACTTCTAGAACATTGCTTGCTGCAATTTATATGTACCTGCTATGCTATGCTAACATCATTCCTAGGAAAATCATTCTAGCAAATGGAATCATTGCTCCGTCCATCCTCCGTCTTGTCCTTGGATCAAGAGAAGGCCTTCGACAGAATTTCCCACACTTACCTGCATAGGACACTAGAACACTGTAACATAGGGCAGTACTACCGGCAGTGGATACAGATCTTGTCCAAAAATCCTGAGAGTAAAGTGTTGGTGAACCATTCACTGACAGCAAGTTTCAGGCTCACAAGATCTGTAAGACAGGGATGTCCCTTATCACCACTCCTGTATGTGCTCACCCTAGAGCCACTATTAGAAAAGATAAGACAAGACACTAGTATTAAGGGAACCTTCTTGCATGGGATAGGAGAGCAGAAGCCCATCGCTTATGCAGATGACACTGCTTTCTTTCCCACCAGCAACACATCAATAAGGAACATACTCCACACCTTTACCCATTTTGTAAAGGCAGTGGAGCCAATGTAAATGTACAAAAATCACAGATAATGGGTCTGGGAAAGTGGAAACAAAAGTTTGATTTCCCTCCAGATCTGAGACACACAGACACCATGAAATTGTATGGGATCACATTTCCATGTGATCCCACAGAAACACACAGACAGACATGGCACTCACTGACCCAACAGATCACAGACATGCTACATAGGTATAGGTACAAAACATCCACAATATTTGGTAGAAGCACAATAGTCAACACATACATAATACCTAAAATAATATACTTAGCGACAGTACTGGACCCTCCCAAACAGACCATCACAGACATAAACAAACAAATCAGACGCTTCATCTTCACCAACACAATACACAGCATACAACACAAAACTCTCATACAAGACAAACAGGAAATAGGTATTGGACTACAAGACGTCCACACAAAAATACTGTCACTTAGAATTAGTTACATAGGCAAAATCATCAGACATCCAGAACAACATAGATTAGCTTTATATTATATAGCACACAACATTAAACACCTCACACCTCTTAACAATGCAACTGCACACTACCAGGGAACACTGCCAACATTCTATCAGACATGCATACAGGAAATACAAAGACATGAACATTTAATACAGCAAACAACACACAAAATATACAAACAGTTAGTTAGAGAGCAAGCACCACCACTCAAACTTAGGATCAAAAGAGGATACAAATACTTCATGTCTGACTTCACATGTACCTTTTCAAACCAACACAACAAACACATAACACCAAAAGCTAGGGAGATCACATATAGACTGATATTAGTTAGTTAGTTAGTTATCAGTTGGGGTATCTTCGTTGCACTCCGGACATGTCATAGGTGCTCAGATCCTCCCCCCAGCATTCGCATCAGCGTCCGGTGACTAATAGTGCCAGTTCTGTGTTGGTTGACGAGGCGCTTTGTTTTCCCGATGTACCTCTCGCGTCTGGCTGTGCCGATTCTTACTCCCAGGTCTTTCATCCTGGAAAGCGATGTGGAATCACTGGCGTCAAAATCCTCTGTTCTCGCCATATCTTTAAGGGCGTTAATAACATCCGCACGATCCATGGGCTGGCCATCTACAGGGGGTGCAGAGCCAGCCAATTTATCAGCTCGTTCATTTCCCTCGACACCCGCATGTCCCGGGACGAAGATGAAGGTGACTTTGCGGACAACAGACTTCCGCAGCGACTCAGTCCACTGTCTACGTACAGATCCAGCTTTGACCTTCTGAATCATGCTCATTGAATCACTTAGTAGACACACGTTGGTATAATGCTGTGATTCCAGCCATATGAAAGCCTGTGTAACTGCCATCACCTCCATCGTCATGCTGCTCGTGGTCATAGAGTGGGCACCACTGGATTCTTGAACGGTTCGGCCCGCTGAACGGGCTGTAAATGCCCACGCACTTCTCTGCTGCTTTACAACAGATCCATCTGTATAGATGAGCACTTCGGGGCTATCTGAGTGATCATAGATGAGCGCGTTAACCTCTGCATTGACAGCGGCAGGGTTCTGCTCTCTGCACCGTCTGTCGAGTGTGATAATGCAGGAGAAGGTACACCTAAAAGCTGGAGGCACCGGCACCCATTCCTTGCCGGGGTTGATACTGGTAAGACTGCAGACCTGTCCGACGACATCTTCCGCCCGACCCATCCATGATTTGCCCCTCTTTAGCCTGTCACCCTTTTCTCTGAATACAGCGTCATGCAGAGGGTGCTGCTCATCTGCACTTATTTTTAAGTATGCACGAGCTCTCCAGATCTTGATCCTGTGTTCCATTGTCGGGAAGTCAAGGAGGTATCTCATTGCTACACAGCTGGTGTCTCTCGTGCAGCCCAAAATGATGCGCATGGCTTCGTTTTGTACCTTTTCAAGTCTTCCAATCTGTGTAGGGCTGACAGTGAGGATGGCCAGGGCATACTCGATGCGTGAAAGCACAAGTCCTTGGAACAGAAGTAATAGCAGTCTTTGCTCGATATTGGCAGTCGCCATGACTCTCATTGCTGCCAAACCTTTTCGAGCCTTCGTTATGACATAATCGACATGATCTCTGAAGGACAGGCTACGATCAAGCCTCACGCCAAGATATGTAATTGACTGGGTTCTACTCAGAATGCTCCCATCCATTCTTACTGCCGGCAGGTCTGTTTTCACAATGTGGTTGTTTAGTGAGAACCATGTAACCGTTGCCTTTGCAGGGTTGACAAGGGCATCGGCATCAGCACACCATGAGGAAATTCGATCTAGTTCGCCCTGCATATAGTTGGCAACCGCCTGTCTATCTCGACCCTGTCGATACACGAGGATGTCGTCAACGAATGATAGAGTCCTACCCCTCCCATCCAACTGTTGTTCAGTGATCGGCACCGTATACACGTTGAATAGTACTGGTGACAGTGGTGAACCCTGCGGCAATCCTGGACATATCGTTATCGGCTCAGAAGACCAACTCCCGCATCTTAGCACCACCTTCCTTTGGAGTAGAATTGCAGCTATCCATCGTACAAGGTGAGGGTGCACTTTCAGTCTGAGGAGTGTTGCATCAAGTGCTCGAAAGATACTCTGTTATATGCGTCCTCTAAGTCTATGGCGGCCACACATGTCTCTTCTCTGACCTGAAATCCTTCGTAAACATCTTGAGCAAAGACCGCCGCATTCAGCCATGACTCTTTGTTGCGTCTGTATCCTCCAAGTGTGGGCGGGAAGCAGCCGAGCTGTTCCAAGTCCCAAGCAAGTCTGTGTGCTACAATTTTCTGCAGTAGCTTGCCAACAGTATTCTGCATCGTAATGATTCTGTAGCCGCTTATCTTGGAGTGGTCTTTGTTCGGTTTTGGCAGCGGCAGCAAGTAGCTGTGTAGCCATTCTTCTTTGACCTGACCCCTCTGGATACTGGTGTTGAATTCTCTGGCCAGTTCTTCCATGTCATCATCTGGTATCACTATTAGGTCACCATATCGGATGCCGTCTGGGCCTGGGGCGGTGTTAGGTGATTTCTTGAGCATCGCACGCAATATGTCAGCTGTGATTGTCCATTCTTGTCCATGATTGTCCATATAGACTGATATATAATATGACACCGACAACACAGGTAGAAGCACACAGATCTAAACAAACATCACAATGCCAATTATGTAGAAACACACACAAGAGACAGAGGAACACATTTATTATACATGTCCAACAATTACAGCCATACGCGCAACACTCAAACACCTCATACAAACGCACACAGGCAAACAAACCGACATATATAAAGCAATTTTTCTCAATACTATAACAAAGACAGCAAAAGACACACATACAAAACTACGGACAGCTCTTTCTTACTACAGACATCTCATATGGACATGTAGAAACTCAGCCAGATACAAACACCGCACATATAACACACACTTAATATCATTTATGTACACGCACAAACTAAAACAACTAATTCCAAAGTAAATCATATGTATTCTTCTTTATTGTATTATAATTTAGTATACATGAGTGTGAGAAAGAATCTGGAAAATGTGAGTGAATGCAAATTAAATGAATATACAATCACATATGGTTACCAAACCAATGATATAGTAAAATGTGTGTAAACACAAATGCTTGTTTTATTCTTACCAAAAAAAAAAAAAAAAAAAAAATCAAACCAAAAAAAAAAAAAAAAAAAAAAAAGGGAAAAGATGAAAGAACCCTTACTAAACAAAAAAAAAAACAAAAAAAAAAAAAAAAAAATGCAAGGAGAAAAGAAAACCAACTCCTTTACTATAACTATTATTAAAAATTGCAGGTTGCACTTTTATGTACTTGCTATGCTATATTCAAACCATTGCCGAGATAATCATGTTTAGTAAGTGGAATCACGTGTTTATTATATTTTTGTCAATATTATTACTATTAAATATTGAGCACAACCCACTACTGGCAACGCCGATCGCATTCTAGTATGAACCTAAGGCCTATCCACATCAATATGGAAGCACTATACTCGAGTTTCGCCCTCATTTGAGCTCGTCAGTAGTGCATATCCCTGACCGGATCCGGAAACAGTCCCGGATCACGCGTGTGAAGCGGGTGTGTAACCACGCGGCACACACTGGACACACCAAATTATCACAACAGAACATCACAACGCTACCCATCGTAGGCTATGCTCAAGATTGCCCAATCGCCGCGACCGACGTCCGTCAATCGATGGGACCCGAACGATCAGGACTTCTCACTGGCAAGGAACACCGGGCCTCCTAAATCCAGTGAACAATAATCAATTGATTATGTGGTTGTTTCGGGATTTGAAATTTATATATTGAGCACAACCCACTACTGGCAACGCCGATCGCATTCTGGTATGAACCTAAGGCCTATCCACATCAATATGGAAGCACTATACTCGAGTTTCGCCCTCAATTGAGCTCGTCAGTAGTGCATATCCCTGACCGGATCCGGAAACAGTCCCGGATCACGCGTGTGAAGCGGGTGTGTAACCACGTGGCACACACTGGACACACCAAATTATCACAACATTTTGACAATGGGTTACACACCCGCTTCACACGCGAGGGTCGACCGGGATGTCTTTGGCTGTTCTGGGTGGACCAGCTGGGATAAGGATGACACCACAACAGTAAGAGTTGAGAAAGCGACCCAGAAGCCAGAATAGGAATACTGCTTGGCTGGCAACCCCATTTCGTGGAAAGTCCGTTCCGAAAGTCGCTGAGTGGATGTCGTCTGCAGACTGACCTCTCCTGGTTAGCGTGGGGGAGCGGCCTGTGACAATGCCCAGTACACGGAAATTAGGAAGTGAAGCAGCCATGCGCAGGACTTGACGATTCCTTGGGTGAGCCCAGTACCATAGCGTTATGTGTCGGCTCTGCAATTATGGAAGCCTCCCTGGATGGCAGGGAATTCCCATGATGTGCTCCTGCCTTCCCTTGAGGGTTTACCGGTTTGCCTTTGTTCGTTCTATCTTGACCAGCTGGAATATGGACGACACCACAACAGTGAGAGTCGAAAGTCCCTCGAAACACCCGGAAAGGTTGTCGCTTGTTTTCCCGGGAGAGAGTTGGAATCAACAAGCACATCTTCAAACTTATTATCTGTTGGGATTATTGACTGACTTTTGTCTACACCCCTCCCTTCTGTCTTCCCTTCCATATATCTATTTCTTTCACTCTCTCTCTCTGTTATTCTCTCAACACATACTATGACAACAGTTCCTTTCAACAATAAATAACAGATTTATTAAGAAATACTATGTCTGGTGTATGTATTGACTGTGTATATGTAGTTGGTATTGTCTGCTAGTGTGAATGCGAGATAGGACGGTTGATCTCGTATGTGCATTAGTTCTTCTCGTCTTTTCTGTCAGCCAAAACACAGGACTGCACACACAGAAATGGAGTGATCTCACCCTGAATGATATCCTCCTGCTTGAGTCGGGAATTAATCCAATTCTTGAAGAAAACAACTGTTCAATGTCTTATCACCAGAAAATAATCCGATTTGGTAAGTCACTGAAGTTCATATATTTCCCGGTTTGGACGGTATTATAATCCACCTCTGAATACACACCGCCACTATCCAACATTGTCTAGAGTTACTATGACTGTTCTACACCATGTCTATGGTTAACAAAGTTTAATGTTTCGGCACAGTGCAATTGCATGCAGTTTTAAGTATCCCTGCTTGCCACAGGTTAACGTCTTTTCCTTTTAAGGGTTTTATTTGTATATTTGTTTGAGCATACAGTGTTCTGTATTTGACGTTAAGTTATCACTTCTTCATATTAAACCAGGTCTATGTTCTTGTTGTTTCTAAGTAGGTACTTTATTTGCTCAAGTGTAGTAACCTTCATCTCTTCTCTGATTTCAATAGGAGATTTGAACCTGTGGAGAAGATAGGTAATCTGGTGATATGCGTCTGCTTCATATAATTTTCTTATGTGATATTCCTTTTCTAGCCATACTGAAAAGCCTCCGAAAAACATACGGACATACGATTTCTGAGTGCACTACAGTTTACACGACTAGATAAACGAATGCAATTTCACACATTAAGAACAAACACCTATATCCCTATGCCACTATTACTCTAATATTAGTGTTACCTTATATATATATCTATAGAATTAATGTAAGTCCCCGAATCGAAATTTATCCGCAGCCAAGCACTCTATCCCATTATAAGGGAGGATATTTCTATTCATTACAAGACACATAATCTATCTTTCCGTCCAGTTTGGTATCACACTAAACAGAAACTCCATGTTCAGCTTTTTATATTGCGTGTCCCATTCTCCGTTGATTGTTTGATCTACAATCAAATTAGCCGTACCCGTAACATCAAAAGTTCAGTGAAATCACGTATACGTCCTGGCGCTCCGTTCTCCGCTGTTGCACTGGTCCTCTGTCCATCGCTCGTTTTCACTTCAAAGCATTCTCCGTTCATTTTCCCGTCGGCCGATCGTCCCGTTTCTCCGTGTCCGTCAGATCGTCAAGCAATGAACTTTACGAACACCTGTATCCTATTTTCATATCTGTGTCGGTCAATGCTCTTTTATTCGTCCTCCTCTCAGAATGAAGTACACGATTGTTAACCTTTCTCCTTCCTTGTATTTTAATATGTAAGTTATCAAGGAATCATTAAACTGCAGTTTTTTCTGTGACAAAGGTTACCCCGGCCAACAAACACCCAGAGAAGTCGGATGTGTCGGCCGAAAGGCGCAAACAAATAGGTACAACGCAAAGACGTCCGAATGAGAGTGGAATGCCTTTCAAAACACTCGGGAAGGTTAACCCAGTCAACAATTACCCGCAGAAGTAGTATGTGTCGGCCTAACGGCGCAAAACAGGCACAGCGTAATCACGTCCGAAAAAACTCTTCGGTTGAACGCAGCAGAAGAAAAAGAATCCATCTAGTATTATTTATCATGGTCTGCCTAGCCTCTCTTCCCCTCGATCTTTTCAGTTGTCACAATATCCTCTAATGCCTCTCTTCTCATCACATGATCGAAGAAAGCGCTTTGTCTCTTTCTTCTTGTCTATATCTATAAAACACAATGTATGTATGTGTGTGTATGTATGTATGTATGTATGTATGTATGTATGTATGTATGTATGTATGTATGTATGTATGTATGTATGTATGTATGTATGTATGTATGTATGTATGTATGTATGTATGTATGTATGTATGTATGTATGTATGTATGTCCGTTCTTTATGCGTTCGCGAACGGTCCATCCGATTGAGATGAAATTTTCTACACGTCTTCTTTTCATTCCTTTTCAACCAACTGTAATAGTTTCTTAGTGTACAATCATCTATTTACTTACTAAAATTTAATTTTGTAATTACATGACTCAACATAAGAAAAAATAAAACAAGGGACATAACTTTTAGTAGGATTGCTATATCTTAAGTTAAATCCCCTGGCTATAGATAGATAGATAGATAGATAGATAGATAGATAGATAGATAGATAGATAGATACACAGATAGATAGATACATAAATACATAGATACATAGATACATAGATAGATAGATAGATACATAGATAGATACATAGATAGATACATAGATAGACAGACAGACAGACAGATCCCCGCCAGGGACTGGGTGAAGCCGGGCTGGGTCAGACAGACAGACAGACAGACAGTTGGGAACGGGAACTTATATGACTACTTATATGAATTAAATGAAATGCTCCCCATCAGGAGCTGGGCGAAGCCGGGCCGGGTCAGACAGACAGACAGACAGACAGACAGACAGACAGACAGACAGACATATAGACAGGCAGATAGACAGACAGAAGTCGGGAACGGGATCTTATATGACTACTTATATGAATTAAATGAGATGCTCCCCACCAGGGACTGGGTGAAGCCGGACCGGGTCAGACAGACAGACAGACAGACAGACAGACAGACAGACAGACAGACAGACATACAGACAGACAGATAGACAGACAGATAGTCGGGAATGGGAACTTATATGACTACTTATATGAATTAAATGAGATGCTCCCCACCAGGGACTGGGTGAAGCCGGGCCGGGTCAGACAGAGAGAGAGAGAGAGAGAGAGAGAGAGAGAGAGAGAGAGACAGACAGACAGACAGACAGACAGACAGACAGACAGACAGACAGACAGATAGACAGATAGATAGATAGATAGATAGATAGATAGATAGATAGATAGATAGATAGATAGATAGATAGATAGATAGATAGATAGATAGATAGATAGATAGATCCCCGCCAGAACCTGGGCGAAGCCGGGCCGGGTCAGCTAGTTGTATATAATGTTCTAGTTTCATTAGCCTGTTTCAGGCAATCATTGTTTATTGTTATCAAGGAATTCGCAATATTCGTCTAAAGAATCAAATCTATGTTGCTTCTAATTTCTTCTTAATTTGTTCATTTACATTCCAAGATTCACTGCCATACAACAAAACTTGTTCTTCTTCTTCTGCGTTCATCCGGAGTTTTTTTTTCTTTTTCGGACGTGATTGCGTTGTGCCTGTTTACAGCAGAGCTGTGTTCTTGCGCCGTTAGGCTTACACATCCGACTTCTGCGGGCATTTGTTGACCGGGTTAACCTTCCCGGAGAAACTGGTTCTATATAGCATTTCAGCACTCTCTTCCTTACATTCAGTGATAATGACTTATTGCATAAGATACTCTTCATTTTCTGAAATGCGGCTCTCATCATCTCATCTCATCATGTTCCTCTTGTACCTTGCGGTGTCGAGGTGAAGTATAAATTTCGTGAGAGTGCCCGGTTATGGGCTTCGTATATCGACATTCCCATGGATTCTGTTATTCCCTCCGTCCAACGTTTACGTGGTCGGCCTCTTCCTCTGTTTCCATCTGGTCTGTACATCATTGCTTGTTGTGGTATACTGTTGACTGGTAACCTACTTGCATGGCCAAACCATTTGACTTGCTGCTTTCTAATAAAATCTAGAGCAGCTTTAACCCCTACTTTAGTCCTGATTTCTTCATTTCTGATCTTATCTCTTCTTGATACGTTGAGTATTCTTCTCAGGAACCTCATTTCTGTTGTTGTGATTTTTCTTTTCTCTTTGTCTGTCATTGTCCAGGTTTGGCATTGGTAGCACAGAGTTGGTAGGAAGATTGTGTTGTAAAGTGCTTTCTTAGTAGTTATTGATACATGTTTGTTCTTTAGTATTGGTGCCATTTGTCCAATGAGTTGATTTGCCTTATTGCACCTATTTTCGATCTCGTCTTCTGATCTGCCATTTGATGATATTATACTTCCTAGGTACTTGAAGCTCTTTACTTGTTTCAAGGGATGTTCGTTTAGGTGAATTGTTGCTGTTTGTTCTTCTTTAGTTATAGTCATTACCTCTGTTTTGCTTGTGCTAATTTTCATGTTATGTTCCCTACACATTTCGTTTAGACTATTCATGTGGTCTTGTAATTCAGCTTCTGATTTTGCTATTAGTGCTTGGTCGTCCGCAAACAGGAGTTCTCTAATGGTTAGATTTGCAGATGGTTCTTCTTCTGTGTTCTCGTCATGCGGTATTCTTGCTGTCTCTGCTTGGCTGGTTTCTTTACATATGTTGTCTATATATGTTATGAAAAAGAGAGGGGACAGGACACAACCTTGTCGTACTCCAGATATTATGGTGAAGGGTTCTGAGTGTCCTCCAGTTGCTCTCACTATGCATTCACTGTTGTTGTATAAACTTCTACATAGGTTTGTTAGATGTGTACTCACTCCATATTGTTTAAGGATTTCCCACAGCTTGTTTCTATCTACCCTATCAAATGCCTTTTCTTGGTCGACAAAGGCTAAGTAGAGTGTTTCATTGAATTCGATTGATTTTTCTATAAGTTGTCTAAGAGCAAAAATGGCGTCTGTGCATCCTTTGTTTTTCCTTGCTCTTGCTTGCCCTATTCTGCTCTTCATCTCTGATGTTATAAATGGCCCTAGGTATTTAAAATTATCCACTTGGTTAAGAATTTTCCCTTCTATTTCTGTTGGTGTCATTATTTTTTTTTTTTTAAATTTGATATGACCATTGTTACTGTTTTCTTGAATTCACACAACATAGAGTAAAATACACCCTTCGCGAATACTCTATGCTGTGTGAATTCTGCAGTATGTACCTGGCGAGATGCAGAGAAATATGCCAGGCAATAAATGGTACAATCTATGATTTGTGTCTTGGTTATTCAAATTCACTGCGGGAAAATATTGTTTTGACTATAAGAATAATAAAAGACAAAAACTGTGGACAGACATGATCGCCAACGCCACACTGCAACGAGTATAAAAATAATAAAATAACAGACAGAAAGCTGTAGACAGACATGATCGCCAACCCCACACAGCAACGAGTATAAAAATAATAAAATAACAGACAGAAACTGTGGACAGACATGATCGCCAACGCCACATAGCAACGACTATAAGAATAACACCAGACAGAAAGCTGTAGACAGACATGATCGCCAACCCCACACAGCAACGAGTATAAAAATAATAAAATAACAGACAGAAAGCTGTAGACAGACATGATCGCCAACCCCACACAGCAACGAGTATAAAAATAATAAAATAACAGACAGAAACTGTGGACAGACATGATCGCCAACGCCACATAGCAACGACTATAAGAATAACACCAGACAGAAAGCTGTAGACAGACATGATCGCCAACGCCACACAGCAACGACTATAAGAATAACACCAGAAGGAAAGCTGTAGACAGACATGATCGCCAACGCCACACAGCAACGACTATAAGAATAACACCAGACAGAAAGCTGTAGACAGACATGATCGCCAACGCCACACAGCAACGACTATAAGAATAACACCAGAAGGAAAGCTGTAGACAGACATGATCGCCAACGCCACATAGCAACGACTATTAGAATAATAATAGACAGAAAGCTGTGGACAGACATGATCGCCAACGCCACATAGCAACTGTGACAAGACCGCCGGGGCTTGGACTGGTTTGCCACGATAGATACTATCCCCTGCCTTTGCTCCAACCACCTGAATAGCACTCTACATCTACCAGGCCCCACACAAGCCGGGACAGCTGAACCTCCCCTCCCTCACCTAGGGTTCCAAACCCCAAGGGGGCTCGGACCAGACACCAGTCATATCACTGCACAAAGTCATAGCTAAGAGAACAAAAATTTAATTCTGAACTAAGTCAACCACCACACAGAGAAGGATTGCTGAAAGCCAGACTAGAAGAACTATGTACAAGATCAGTTATGCAGATGAGTATTCTTCATCATGGAGGCGGACGATAGCTCGTGCGGTTGTCCAGTCGTGGTAGCGACTCACCCAGGCTCCTCCAGTGGACCGGAACTCCAAGGTCTGCTGCCTCTCCAAAGTTCCCTCTTCACACAGAGAACCAATCACGGGCTGATCAAGCGCAGTACCACTGCCTGACTGACACTGCACCGATGAACAAGGATCCTTCCTTGCTGTCGGACTATTTCACTCGTCACACTCCTGATGAAGTCTGGGCCGACCCTAGCATATTAGCGGTCTCCCACTTGCAGAAAAAGTACATGTAGCACCGTCTCAAAATACACAAGAGCCTGGTCACTCTTCTATCTCATAAGTGACCAACCCACTGTTATGTCACCTACACAATGAGCGGTTGCTCCACATGAACACAAAATGTCACTGGCAAAGTCTATCAGGTGAATAAACATTTCCCCTTATTTCCATGTCCTTGGACAAATAGATCTTCACACAGTCTCATGTAACTACACTGATCGATGGGTATCAATCACAACCTATCATACACTGTCAACAGTTCACCACCTTGGAATGAGGTAGCTCCCTACCTTAACATACCCTGTCAACAGTTCACCACGTTGGAATGAGGTAGCTCCCTACCTTAAACAAACATGTCCCTCTGGTGTTCCCACCACTTATGTAATCAATGTCTTAGGTCACTGGACCACGTGTTGGCTTCAGAAAGGTAAACCAATGTAGATATACTTTTCAAGCACACAATTATACACGGTGTCCCATGACAACCCAGCCGGGCCGGAAGCACAGCACACAGGTCATGGTGACCGTTAACAATGATCACTTGGCTCAACTTGAAAGTTCACGACCTTGCAATCACCAAGGTTTACATTGAGTATGAATTTCACCAGTGCTTCACTGACTAGAATCACCAGACGTTTCAGTGTTGGATCCTCTCAGGATCGGATGACACTCGTCGGACTCTTGGCGGAGGTTCTAACCTAGACCTACCGACATATTCAGCCCCCAGCTCCTTCCAACATTGATCTCGCAGACTCAGACGACCACTCCCAGTATGGCCTCAATCAACTTCTGGATAGGCACTGGAATGAGTGGACCCATATGTCAGAAGTCGGGGTGCCCCACCGGCTAGATGAATGTATTATTCACTGGCGAGCAACCCCGAATAGTCAGAAACTGACTAGGGACAAAATCTATATGGCTGAACTATAGATTAGGCCCATGAATATCCAACGTACAGCTCTAAGTGGCTCGTTACAAAATTGAAATGAACTGTGCTGAATATTCGCCAAGGAATAGGAAGAGAAGGTTAACTAGGATAGATTTTTAAGTCTGAATTAAAGTTTAAGGACAACTATCCTAGTACAGGTTTTTCTCCCTGACTTCTCCTTTCCTTGGTGTGTAAGTGAACCCCCACCAATGTACACACACAACACGTATGCACAATTGGAAAAAAATATAATGACAGAACTATGAGTTACAATACTACAACATTTATTTGCTAATCATAACAATAGACATCGGATGATTGTCAATATGAGGATGATAAAATCATATAACATATTGTGATGAGAAACATTACGTAACTTTACTTGTTACTTCATCTATCTGGAACTGTGGTCCAGATCCCCACTCTCCAGTAGACTCAAAAAAGAAACAGCTTGCCGGTATTCTGACGATCCTGTCAGTCCTGACACTCCTAGTCAGTAGTCTCTAGTCTTGAGATCTATAACATAGGTGCTCCTTGTGAGAGCTTGAAAGAAAGTCAAGAATGTGTTATATCAGTTCTACATCAGCGCAATCCTAATTAAAACATATAACACAAACATATACAATGACCAGTCTGGCCAAGTTTATCTTCCAGCTCTACTGTGTTCACCATCCTCCTTCTCCCTACTGTCTTTAGTCTGGGACGGGCTTTTCAATTGTCTCACACGCCTGTAATGATTACATTTCTGCCGCCCCATGTCCATGTCGCTACTACAGAAATTCTGTGTCGTACAGCCGCTCCGTCCAATGTTAGTTTAGCAGCTCACAGGGTCGGTAAGGGTATTATAATAATGCCTGATCATCCGGGCCTGTGCCAGGTTTCCATGCATTACCGTGGACGCACGCCCACAATACACTGAGAAAGTTTAGCACCATATACCCTATACTACCAATTGTGGGTAATGTCTGTACCATTACACCTCTGCTTCCAACACAATCATTGGCCAATGTGCCAATGCGCAGACAATAGCATAACACTTCATATTGGTAAGTTTGCATATGACAAATCAATATATCAAACATCCAATACACATAAACATATTGATTAAACTAGACATATTATGATACTTTAACATCATAGCATAATGCACTAGTTAGTTACTGCTGTTGTAAGAATTAAATAAATAGTCAGTTGACTATAATCTGTACAACAAATGCACACACCAAAAAGAGACTAGTCTAGTTTAGAAAGAAATGGCAAGCATCTGCTACGACACCTCAAGTATATCTAGACCAGACCTGCCTTCCATAAGTTTCTACTTCTCAGAAGAGTAATACATGAAGCACAATGATATTGAACACAGAACTTAGAAAGAACACTCAAGTAACCTACGCCAAAGATAGTTCTTGAAATAACCTAGATCAGATATAGACTGAAAGTTCATATGTCTAAAAGACTGTTGCATAGTTACTAAGAAATCCTACATATGACTACAAACATTGAGCTGGCTGCCTACCTGTTCTGAAGTCAGACTTAATCTAACATACAACAGGCTAGGGACCCTTATTTAAGCTGAGTCCCTCAGACAGTATTATCTCCTTGGCATTCCCGTCATAAATTCTTCTTATCTCCTCCTGACAGTAATTGCCCTTATCACTGCAACTGGCCATCACACCTTGCTCCTCTCTGTCTGGTCCAGAGTCTACAGGCCCAGTGTTAATTGCCTTATCAGCTCTGTTTTCACACATTCCTGAGTCTGCCAGTCAGAGTGGACTGGGCTTGTTTATAGCCCTGGGGCTATTATCTCTCCCTGGGTCAATGTTGTTCACACCTGGGCGATTTTGAGTCGCCAGGCCCAGCTCAGTTTCAGTCTGCCCTCCAGTGGGGGGTAATTATCAGTTTGACATGTAACACCTTTACACTGGACTGTCTGTGTGATTTCATTCTGGGTTTATTGCCATTCCCACCATCCTGTTTTAGTGGCCAGCAGCCATCTGTCCTGACACTTCACAGTTGAATGGATTCCCTTTTGCTACAACATTTTATGCCTCTATGTGTGCAGGCCTGATTGTTCTGTCTTCCATTTCTCCTCCTTTATTATAGAGAATTGTATTTATTCTTCTGTAACTTCTCTACATGGTGAACCGAAAATTGTTCTGGGAAGTAAAGGCTGCCAATTCGTGACAGAGCTTCCCCCTTAAAAAAAAGTTTCTGCCAGAAATCTTTTGTCAAAGCACGCCGTACATCCCAGAATAATGCCTAAGCACTCTCCGTTCTGTATCTGCCTAAAGGTTTCCAATATTCCTTGTGGCCGTGGGTTGTCCTGCTTCTGCATAAAGACGTTCCATTTCCATACTCCCAGGATACTTTGGATAGGTCCTTGTACCTGGTTTTCGGCCGGGATTCCATGCAATAGCTTGGTAAAATCCGGTAATTGTCAGAAGGTTGTAATTTTACCCCTCTGGGAAAGATCACAATCAACGGGCTTCTTCTACGCCTCTGGGCAGCAATTGTTTTACACCATTCACTCACGTGATTTACTCCTTTCAGCCGAGGATGTACCCGTAGTGAGGTCCTGCATAAGCTGGCCACAGCAAAGCTTGTCTCCGTGATATTCCTCCATCCATTATAGATTCTTAACTGATCCATCAATATCTTCCTTTTGAAAGGAATAATGTTACACATCATGGTCCCATGATATAAATTCAACTGGCGCTTTCCTCCTTCAAAGTCGGGCGTAACAATCGTCCCTCCTCGGTGTCGCGGTTTCTTCCCCTGATAATCAGTTAACGGGCTAAGTTTCTCTGCATTAGAGTTTCGTGTGAAAACCGTGCTAGAAATTGGAAATTTAGTGTGCCAAGTTGTCCAGCCTTGAGAAATAACATAGTTACTCCAGGGCAATAAAGTGGAGTTACTTTTGAATAAAGTATCCACAAATAGCTGATCTACTCCTATCAAATCGACCTGACTGAAGGGTAGATTGAGTCCTAAGAGTGTTGATTCCAAACCCCTCTTGACTTCTGTTACTTCAGGTCCCTGTTGCTGGAATTCCCTGATAACTTCAGCTACTGAGATGATAGGCGTTTCTTCCTCCATCTTGTGCAAAGAATTTTCTTCTTTAGCAACTACAGACAATGTTGTCTGCACAATATCAGAGTCCATATTCTGGCTCCTGACAATTCCCTGTGTTTCCTGAGTCTCCGAACTGGTATACTCTGAGATAACAACTGGAAATGTTTCCTGGTCTGGATGTTCCTCTCTGGTCGTGCTTTCATGGGTTAAGTCCAGTTGAGGTAAATCCTGTGGTGGGCTGTCTAAGCAATCCATCACATTAGGTAAATCATTTGAACTGATGTCTAGTGTCTTTTCCTGAGCTGCAGCCTCAAAGATCACGAGGGGTTCCGGATCTTCCTTCATCCCACTGTCAGTCAAATTTAATCCCACTTCTTCCTCGTCTGGGCTGAAGGGAATAATAAAGTCGGTTACCTCTCCATCTCCGACCTCCTTAAAAGATGTCCTCAGGTCCTCTTCTTCTTGAGTTTCACCCCTCGTTGAAGTAAAATGAGATTCCTGGGAGTCTTGTACTGGCGGACCAGTTAAACCACATATCTTGTGGTACGAACAGCTGTCCTCTGGGTAACTGTTAGTAGGCAAATTATCTGAACTGATAATTAGTGATTCTTCCCGCGTTGCAGTAATGAAATTCACCTGGGATTCAGTTACTTCCATCCTCCCTATTTCAGTCAGATGTAATTCCACTTCGTGATTCTGTGAACAGAAGGGAATGTGAGAATCGGCTAGGTCTCCGCCTGCGACCTCATTAAAGGTTGTCTTCAGTTCCTCTTTCTCTCGAGATTCATTTCTCGTAGAAGTCAAGTGGTTTTCCTGAAGGTCCTGTACTGTCAAACGACTATTGCCGTGGTGCAAACAGTTATCACGTTTGTGACTGTTTGAAGTGCCTTGGCACGTTTTTTCTTCCCTCTTTTCCGTTTAGGACTGGGTCGAATGAGAACCTGTAGTTCCCGGTCCACTACCTCTGATTCTGCGGTGGGTGGCAAAGATGTCCCCTCCTTCCTGGTTGGGTGAGCATCCGTATCTCCTACCTTATGTTCCGCTAGAAAGGTTAGCTTCTCCGCATTGACTGCTTCCATATGCGTTTTCTCCATCTTTACTCCTTCAGTTTTGCTATGCTCTTGTGCTTCAAAGAACTCATCATCTTCTTTAAACATAATTTCTTCTTCTTGGTCCCACCATTCTAACTCTGCTATGATATATGTTTCTAGTTGCTCCCCCTTTAAGCCTTCTCTTATGCCCCACCCTCTCGCGGTCTCTGAGAAATCTGCGCGCGCCTTCAGATCCTCTTCAAGATTCCGGTAAAGCAAGAACATAATTGCTAATGACTATATTTAGGTAAGCCCCTATGTATATATCAAAAATCAGATATAAGCTAGAACGACAAAAGTTAACTACTGACAGTCTACGCTATCCAATGTGTATAGTTTAGCCTCAGCAGTGAAAGACAACTGAAAATAATATTCAAGTAGTACGTGGCGACAGCAGTGAAGTAAGTGTGAGAGATATACTACATAGTAATCAACAGTAATATTTACCTAAATAAACATTTAAATGCACTGCATACATGTCAAAATGAACATGGTATATATTAGCATAAAATTGCAAATCAGTCAAGCAGTTAAATCATCAAACACATCAATGTAAATATGATTAAAGTGCTCAATTATCAATAAATGATTAATGATAACACTAAATGATAGATGATGGTATTTTTCTCATAAGTTCTTATCTGTTATACTTTTGAAAAGTTATATCTATACTCTGTAACTTCCTCAACTAAAAGTAGCTACATTTGATGATAGTCTATTTTGATGATTGAAGATTACAAGAGTTAACTTTTAAAATCGTATGTCTAGGGTCTAGTACCGGAGTCTATTGAAAGCGAGAAGTCCGAATTCAAATACCGTACGAGAAGCCCAATCTGTCAGAAGTCGGGGTGCCCCACCGGCTAGATGAATGTATTATTCACTGGCGAGCAACCCCAAATAGTCAGAAACTGACTAGGGACAAAATCTATATGGCTGAACTATAGATTAGGCCCATGAATATCCAACGTACAGCTCTAAGTGGCTCGTTACAAAATTGAAATGAACTGTGCTGAATATTCGCCAAGGAATAGGAAGAGAAGGTTAACTAGGATAGATTTTTAAGTCTGAATTAAAGTTTAAGGACAACTATCCTAGTACAGGTTTTTCTCCCTGACTGCTCCTTTCCTTGGTGTGTAAGTGAACCCCCACCAATGTACACACACAACACGTATGCACAATTGGAAAAAAATATAATGACAGAACTATGAGTTACAATACTACAACATTTATTTGCTAATCATAACAATAGACATCGGATGATTGTCAATATGAGGATGATAAAATCATATAACATATTGTGATGAGAAACATTACGTAACTTTACTTGTTACTTCATCTATCTGGAACTGTGGTCCAGATCCCCACTCTCCAGTAGACTCAAAAAAGAAACAGCTTGCCGGTATTCTGACGATCCTGTCAGTCCTGACACTCCTAGTCAGTAGTCTCTAGTCTTGAGATCTATAACATAGGTGCTCCTTGTGAGAGCTTGAAAGAAAGTCAAGAATGTGTTATATCAGTTCTACATCAGCGCAATCCTAATTAAAACATATAACACAAACATATACAATGACCAGTCTGGCCAAGTTTATCTTCCAGCTCTACTGTGTTCACCATCCTCCTTCTCCCTACTGTCTTTAGTCTGGGACGGGCTTTTCAATTGTCTCACACGCCTGTAATGATTACATTTCTGCCGCCCCATGTCCATGTCGCTACTACAGAAATTCTGTGTCGTACAGCCGCTCCGTCCAATGTTAGTTTAGCAGCTCACAGGGTCGGTAAGGGTATTATAATAATGCCTGATCATCCGGGCCTGTGCCAGGTTTCCATGCATTACCGTGGACGCACGCCCACAATACACTGAGAAAGTTTAGCACCATATACCCTATACTACCAATTGTGGGTAATGTCTGTACCATTACACCTCTGCTTCCAACACAATCATTGGCCAATGTGCCAATGCGCAGACAATAGCATAACACTTCATATTGGTAAGTTTGCATATGACAAATCAATATATCAAACATCCAATACACATAAACATATTGATTAAACTAGACATATTATGATACTTTAACATCATAGCATAATGCACTAGTTAGTTACTGCTGTTGTAAGAATTAAATAAATAGTCAGTTGACTATAATCTGTACAACAAATGCACACACCAAAAAGAGACTAGTCTAGTTTAGAAAGAAATGGCAAGCATCTGCTACGACACCTCAAGTATATCTAGACCAGACCTGCCTTCCATAAGTTTCTACTTCTCAGAAGAGTAATACATGAAGCACAATGATATTGAACACAGAACTTAGAAAGAACACTCAAGTAACCTACGCCAAAGATAGTTCTTGAAATAACCTAGATCAGATATAGACTGAAAGTTCATATGTCTAAAAGACTGTTGCATAGTTACTAAGAAATCCTACATATGACTACAAACATTGAGCTGGCTGCCTACCTGTTCTGAAGTCAGACTTAATCTAACAGGCTAGGGACCCTTATTTAAGCTGAGTCCCTCAGACAGTATTATCTCCTTGGCATTCCCGTCATAAATTCTTCTTATCTCCTCCTGACAGTAATTGCCCTTATCACTGCAACTGGCCATCACACCTTGCTCCTCTCTGTCTGGTCCAGAGTCTACAGGCCCAGTGTTAATTGCCTTATCAGCTCTGTTTTCACACATTCCTGAGTCTGCCAGTCAGAGTGGACTGGGCTTGTTTATAGCCCTGGGGCTATTATCTCTCCCTGGGTCAATGTTGTTCACACCTGGGCGATTTTGAGTCGCCAGGCCCAGCTCAGTTTCAGTCTGCCCTCCAGTGGGGGGTAATTATCAGTTTGACATGTAACACCTTTACACTGGACTGTCTGTGTGATTTCATTCTGGGTTTATTGCCATTCCCACCATCCTGTTTTAGTGGCCAACAGCCATCTGTCCTGACACTTCACAGTTGAATGGATTCCCTTTTGCTACAACATTTTATGCCTCTATGTGTGCAGGCCTGATTGTTCTGTCTTCCATTTCTCCTCCTTTATTATAGAGAATTGTATTTCTTCTTCTGTAACTTCTCTACATGGTGAACCGAAAATTGTTCTGGGAAGTAAAGGCTGCCAATTCGTGACAGAGCTTCCCCCTTAAAAAAAAGTTTCTGCCAGAAATCTTTTGTCAAAGCACGCCGTACATCCCAGAATAATGCCTAAGCACTCTCCGTTCTGTATCTGCCTAAAGGTTTCCAATATTCCTTGTGGCCGTGGGTTGTCCTGCTTCTGCATAAAGACGTTCCATTTCCATACTCCCAGGATACTTTGGATAGGTCCTTGTACCTGGTTTTCGGCCGGGATTCCATGCAATAGCTTGGTAAAATCCGGTAATTGTCAGAAGGTTGTAATTTTACCCCTGTGGGAAAGATCACAATCAACGGGCTTCTTCTACGCCTCTGGGCAGCAATTGTTTTACACCATTCACTCACGTGATTTACTCCTTTCAGTCGAGGATGTACCCGTAGTGAGGTCTTGCATAAGCTGGCCACAGCAAAGCTTGTCTCCGTGATATTCCTCCATCCATTATAGATTCTTAACTGATCCATCAATATCTTCCTTTTGAAAGAAATAATGTTACACATCATGGTCCCATGATATAAATTCAACTGGCGCTTTCCTCCTTCAAAGTCGGGCGTAACAATCGTCCCTCCTCGGTGTCGCGGTTTCTTCCCCTGATAATCAGTTAACGGGCTGAGTTTCTCTGCATTAGAGTTTCGTGTGAAAACCGTGCTAGAAATTGGAAATTTAGTGTGCCAAGTTGTCGAGCCTTGAGAAATAACATAGTTACTCCAGGGCGATAAAGTGGAGTTACTTTTGAATAAAGTATCCACAAATAGCTGATCTACTCCTATCAAATCGACCTGACTGAAGGGTAGATTGAGTCTTAAGAGTGTTGATTCCAAACCCCTCTTGACTTCTGTTACTTCAGGTCCCTGTTGCTGGAATTCCCTGATAACTTCAGCTACTGAGATGATAGGCGTTTCTTCCTCCATCTTGTGCAAAGAATTTTCTTCTTTAGCAACTACAGACAATGTTGTCTGCACAATATCAGAGTCCATATTCTGGCTCCTGACAATTCCCTGTGTTTCCTGAGTCTCCGAACTGGTATACTCTGAGATAACAACTGGAAATGTTTCCTGGTCTGGATGTTCCTCTCTGGTCGTGCTTTCATGGGTTAAGTCCAGTTGAGGTAAATCCTGTGGTGGGCTGTCTAAGCAATCCATCACATTAGGTAAATCATTTGAACTGATGTCTAGTGTCTTTTCCTGAGCTGCAGCCTCAAAGATCACGAGGGGTTCCGGATCTTCCTTCATCCCACTGTCAGTCAAATTTAATCCCACTTCTTCCTCGTCTGGGCTGAAGGGAATAATAAAGTCGGTTACCTCTCCATCTCCGACCTCCTTAAAAGATGTCCTCAGGTCCTCTTCTTCTTGAGTTTCACCCCTCGTTGAAGTAAAATGAGATTCCTGGGAGTCTTGTACTAGCGGACCAGTTAAATCACATATCTTGTGGTACGAACAGCTGTCCTCTGGGTAACTGTTAGTAGGCAAATTATCTGAACTGATAATTAGTGATTCTTCCCGCGTTGCAGTAATGAAATTCACCTGGGATTCAGTTACTTCCATCCTCCCTATTTCAGTCAGATGTAATTCCACTTCGTGATTCTGTGAACAGAAGGGAATGTGAGAATCGGCTAGGTCTCCGCCTGCGACCTCATTAAAGGTTGTCTTCAGTTCCTCTTTCTCTCGAGATTCATTTCTCGTAGAAGTCAAGTGGTTTTCCTGAAGGTCCTGTACTGTCAAACGACTATTGCCGTGGTGCAAACAGTTATCACGTTTGTGACTGTTTGAAGTGCCTTGGCACGTTTTTTCTTCCCTCTTTTCCGTTTAGGACTGGGTCGAATGAGAACCTGTAGTTCCCGGTCCACTACCTCTGATTCTGCGGTGGGTGGCAAAGATGTCCCTTCCTTCCTGGTTGGGTGAGCATCCGTATCTCCTACCTTATGTTCCGCTAGAAAGGTTAGCTTCTCCGCATTGACTGCTTCCATATGCGTTTTCTCCATCTTTACTCCTTCAGTTTTGCTATGCTCTTGTGCTTCAAAGAACTCATCATCTTCTTTAAACATAATTTCTTCTTCTTGGTCCCACCATTCTAACTCTGCTATGATATATGTTTCTAGTTGCTCCCCCTTTAAGCCTTCTCTTATGCCCCACCCTCTCGCGGTCTCTGAGAAATCTGCGCGCGCCTTCAGATCCTCTTCAAGATTCCGGTAAAGCAAGAACATAATTGCTAATGACTATATTAGGTAAGCCCCTATGTATATATCAAAAATCAGATATAAGCTAGAACGACAAAGAGTTAACTACTGACAGTCTACGCTATCCAATGTGTATAGTTTAGCCTCAGCAGTGAAAGACAACTGAAAATAATATTCAAGTAGTACGTGGCGACAGCAGTGAAGTAAGTGTGAGAGATATACTACATAGTAATCAACAGTAATATTTACCTAAATAAACATTAAATGCACTGCATACATGTCAAAATGAACATGGTATATATTAGCATAAAATTGCAAATCAGTCAAGCAGTTAAATCATCAAACACATCAATGTAAATATGATTAAAGTGCTCAATTATCAATAAATGATTAATGATAACACTAAATGATAGATGATGGTATTTTTCTCATAAGTTCTTATCTGTTATACTTTTGAAAAGTTATATCTATACTCTGTAACTTCCTCAACTAAAAGTAGCTACATTTGATGATAGTCTATTTTGATGATTGAAGATTACAAGAGTTAACTTTTAAAATCGTATGTCTAGGGTCTAGTACCGGAGTCTATTGAAAGCGAGAAGTCCGAATTCAAATACCGTACGAGAAGCCCAATCTGTCAGAAGTCGGGGTGCCCCACCGGCTAGATGAATGTATTATTCACTGGCGAGCAACCCCAAATAGTCAGAAACTGACTAGGGACAAAATCTATATGGCTGAACTATAGATTAGGCCCATGAATATCCAACGTACAGCTCTAAGTGGCTCGTTACAAAATTGAAATGAACTGTGCTGAATATTCGCCAAGGAATAGGAAGAGAAGGTTAACTAGGATAGATTTTTAAGTCTGAATTAAAGTTTAAGGACAACTATCCTAGTACAGGTTTTTCTCCCTGACTGCTCCTTTCCTTGGTGTGTAAGTGAACCCCCACCAATGTACACACACAACACGTATGCACAATTGGAAAAAAATATAATGACAGAACTATGAGTTACAATACTACAACATTTATTTGCTAATCATAACAATAGACATCGGATGATTGTCAATATGAGGATGATAAAATCATATAACATATTGTGATGAGAAACATTACGTAACTTTACTTGTTACTTCATCTATCTGGAACTGTGGTCCAGATCCCCACTCTCCAGTAGACTCAAAAAAGAAACAGCTTGCCGGTATTCTGACGATCCTGTCAGTCCTGACACTCCTAGTCAGTAGTCTCTAGTCTTGAGATCTATAACATAGGTGCTCCTTGTGAGAGCTTGAAAGAAAGTCAAGAATGTGTTATATCAGTTCTACATCAGCGCAATCCTAATTAAAACATATAACACAAACATATACAATGACCAGTCTGGCCAAGTTTATCTTCCAGCTCTACTGTGTTCACCATCCTCCTTCTCCCTACTGTCTTTAGTCTGGGACGGGCTTTTCAATTGTCTCACACGCCTGTAATGATTACATTTCTGCCGCCCCATGTCCATGTCGCTACTACAGAAATTCTGTGTCGTACAGCCGCTCCGTCCAATGTTAGTTTAGCAGCTCACAGGGTCGGTAAGGGTATTATAATAATGCCTGATCATCCGGGCCTGTGCCAGGTTTCCATGCATTACCGTGGACGCACGCCCACAATACACTGAGAAAGTTTAGCACCATATACCCTATACTACCAATTGTGGGTAATGTCTGTACCATTACACCTCTGCTTCCAACACAATCATTGGCCAATGTGCCAATGCGCAGACAATAGCATAACACTTCATATTGGTAAGTTTGCATACGACAAATCAATATATCAAACATCCAATACACATAAACATATTGATTAAACTAGACATATTATGATACTTTAACATCATAGCATAATGCACTAGTTAGTTACTGCTGTTGTAAGAATTAAATAAATAGTCAGTTGACTATAATCTGTACAACAAATGCACACACCAAAAAGAGACTAGTCTAGTTTAGAAAGAAATGGCAAGCATCTGCTACGACACCTCAAGTATATCTAGACCAGACCTGCCTTCCATAAGTTTCTACTTCTCAGAAGAGTAATACATGAAGCACAATGATATTGAACACAGAACTTAGAAAGAACACTCAAGTAACCTACGCCAAAGATAGTTCTTGAAATAACCTAGATCAGATATAGACTGAAAGTTCATATGTCTAAAAGACTGTTGCATAGTTACTAAGAAATCCTACATATGACTACAAACATTGAGCTGGCTGCCTACCTGTTCTGAAGTCAGACTTAATCTAACATACAACAGGCTAGGGACCCTTATTTAAGCTGAGTCCCTCAGACAGTATTATCTCCTTGGCATTCCCGTCATAAATTCTTCTTATCTCCTCCTGACAGTAATTGCCCTTATCACTGCAACTGGCCATCACACCTTGCTCCTCTCTGTCTGGTCCAGAGTCTACAGGCCCAGTGTTAATTGCCTTATCAGCTCTGTTTTCACACATTCCTGAGTCTGCCAGTCAGAGTGGACTGGGCTTGTTTATAGCCCTGGGGCTATTATCTCTCCCTGGGTCAATGTTGTTCACACCTGGGCGATTTTGAGTCGCCAGGCCCAGCTCAGTTTCAGTCTGCCCTCCAGTGGGGGGTAATTATCAGTTTGACATGTAACACCTTTACACTGGACTATCTGTGTGATTTCATTCTGGGTTTATTGCCATTCCCACCATCCTGTTTTAGTAGCCAGCAGCCATCTGTCCTGACACTTCACAGTTGAATGGATTCCCTTTTGCTACAACATTTTATGCCTCTATGTGTGCAGGCCTGATTGTTCTGTCTTCCATTTCTCCTCCTTTATTATAGAGAATTGTATTTCTTCTTCTGTAACTTCTCTACATGGTGAACCGAAAATTGTTCTGGGAAGTAAAGGCTGCCAATTCGTGACAGAACAACCCAGCCGGGCCGGAAGCACAGCACACAGGTCATGGTGACCGTTAACAATGATCACTTGGCTCAACTTGAAAGTTCACGACCTTGCAATCACCAAGGTTTACACTGAGTATGAATTTCACCAGTGCTTCACTGGCTAGAATCACCAGACGTTTCAGTGTTGGATCCTCTCAGGATCGGATGACACTCGTCGGACTCTTGGCGAAGGTCTAACCTAGACCTACCGACATATTCAGCCCTCAGCTCCTTCCAACATTGATCTCGCAGACTCAGACGACCACTCCCAGTATGGACCTCAATCAACTTCTGGATAGGCACTGGAATGAGTGGGCCCATAGAGCTCATGGTGAAGCTCTTGAATCTTCTTCAGTATAGTAATAACAGATCCTGAAACACGGAGAGGTTGGTGTGAGTACTCAACTACAACAAAGACTAACAGCATCTCCACCATGTCACCTGCCTCTCAGACATTCCTCATGTCTACCAACATGAGTATGAGATCATCACATCATAGATCTACTATTAACCATAATGTATAGGCATAATGATGTTAGAGACAGCAATAGCCCACCTGTTCAGTCAAGTAACACTTCTGGGCTACAAATAACCCCTAGCACCAGAGTCGACTGTATGACTCTGTCAAAGCATCTTTCTCCTGGTGCCAGTCCAATCCGGTTTCATCTTCCATCATCAATCAACATATACACCTACTTCCCTTTCAGTGTAGTGATTACTTTATCGAGAAGGTGTCCCGCCGGACACCTCCTTCCTGACAGACTCATCAATTCATCAATCCCTTAACCCATGGACTGATCAATTACACACATTAATAACTATATGACCATAATGAATTATACTCCTGATAATTCATTACTATAGCATTAACCAAGGAGAACTCATGAATTGTTACACTTAAATAACAAACTCATATCACAGCTATAGTGTCAGTTCTGGGATCCCTGTCCCAGATCCTGAGTTGCCCTTTTATTCACTGACTATCTTCCGTGTCAGTCATACCTGTGCCGGTCGAGCACAGCTGTAGTGGCCATCCACCATTACACTTTCCCACAGCTACTGTGGGTCCCGTGTACCTTGTCCCGTGACGACTTAAGTCACGTCATACAATGTAGCAAGCCTCCAGACTCCACTACCAAACTCTGGCTCCACCTTTTTTTTTGGGGGGGGGGATTATTCCCCTCATATACTACTACTTCACGGCAGTACTCCAAGTACTCCATGAACCGAGTCAGGGTTCCAGAAGAGTAGAATATTAGAGACAGAAACGGTTAGGTTCAAACCCTCGATCTATCTAGACCTCACGGCCTCGAATTACGGAGTGCCGCTTCACCCTCGATCGGGTATGTTCAACCATCAGGTATGCACGATCGCTTTGGGGCGGACCTGTAACCTAACGGGTTGGGCGTACCGGCCTACCTCCCAATCGGCTGCCTAGACAAACGTACGATGGAACACGCACGGTCATTCTAGCGGACGGACATGACAACAAGCAGTAACTATAGTATCATGAATACTTTCTATCAACGGTTATCCTACCGATGCAACACCATCTGCTTACGTGAATAACACTGCTATCTGCACACAGCAAATACACCACGGCCGATCTCACCTTGACTCCTCGAAAAATCACCACCACTGATAGAACAATTAAGTTACAATTCTAATGTCACGATGCACATTACACATCTATAATAATAAGATCTACCTTATCATTATTTACAGCGTCTAGCATGTCGATTGTAATGACTGACAAACTTTCGCCTTGCAGGCGTAATTAATAAACCAAACAAGTAACTGCTACACACTTTGTAAAGAACCGGGCTCTCCCTAACACAACGCAGTAATAATATACATATCACTGTCCCTTCAACTTATTTGTAAACAATCAGTTAACAAATATATCTATCTAAACACATGGGATTTTCATCCGTCCTCGAAAGCACATCGTTCGGCCTATTTTATTTACACACCACTCGCTGTGGAATACGGCTTGTTCCGTCAGGTAACACATTACGTCTCTGATCGATAAAGGCTACTTAAATATGCAGACAGCCAGCTGTAACTTGTAACGCTACGCGACGACTCATTTCCGACGGCAATTAGTTCGTTCGGGGAGGTCGGCACGGCATAAAGACAACAGTTAAACAATAGATTAAGTATTCAACTAACCTGTGATTGAACAATCACAAACTTGACTGCAGATGTCCCTTCTAGCCGCGCATATTGACATCAAAATTACCGCAGCTGTGCGGCTGTGATCTGTCTTACGCTGAGGTCCGGCTGGCGACTGAACACGACTAACTCAGTGCGCCTTCAACCTGCCTACACGGGCCGCGTGAATTTCCTGATCCATGGAGAAAACCAGAGTCACGATAAGTTCTACCAACCCGTGCTGCATGAAGTACTCGTGAACCTAGAGATCTCGACCACGTACGCACTTGGGGGAACATTCTAGATTTATCTATAAATAACTAGTATAGCTCCGCCACGCACTACTTTACTAGGGAAATCCCCTATTAATTGATATTTAAGTCAAGGGAGACCAACGCATCGCACTCCCTTCAAAGGGATATTATGCAGAGATCTGCCGATATGTAGGCGTTTCGTCACAGCAACGACTCTAAGAATTTGAATAACGAAAACACAAACCATAGATGTTCGATTTATTGCCTGGCATATTTCGCTGCATCTCGCCAGGTACATACTGCAGAATTCACACATTATTATCATTATCAAGTGCCCTGCCAGCTGGCGTAGGCGTTAATGGCTCCCCAAAAATCTCGGTCTTTGGTGATCTGGATCAACTCTGCTGATATATTCCTCCATGCCACCGTCTCAATCCATCCAGCGTGGGGGTTGGTCTGGTTCGCAAGATCAGCCCCGCGTCTGGCGTTCATTGTCTCGGATGGCTGTGTGAAGTGCACCCAATCGGGAACTTCCCAGCCGACGCAAGTTAGCATGGAGATTGTGACCGCAGTGCGAAGCCAGATTCGTGGTTTGAGCGGCCGAAAAAGCAATTTTTGTACGACCGTTCGACAAAGTCTCGATAAGCCCTTCTCTCTCTCTCTCTCTCTCTCTCTCTCTCTCTCTCTCTCTCTCTCTCTCTCTCTCTCTCTCTCTCTCTCTCTCTCTCTCTCTCTCTCTCTCTCTCTCTCTCTCGATCAGTAAGCTGGCATAGTTTTTCGGTCAGCCTTGCCTGGCGTAGCTTGAGAGCTCGTCGATTGGCGTCCAGTGGTTTTGCGTGTATCACCGGGTACCGAGGGAGCGAGCTGAGCGATTGCTACTCTTTGCCTTCGTGTGTGTGAATAGTCCGTTTGTGAGATAGATATCTGGTTGATCCTGCCAGTAGTCACATGCTTGTCTCAAAGATTAAGCCATGCATGTCTAAGATCACACTGTCTCATGGTGAAACCACGAATGGCTCATTAAACTGCTTGGTCAAGACACTTGTTCTACGTGTTTCAGTTGAGGGATATGGCTGAACGCCTCTAAGTCAATATTCTCCGGAGGTGAGGGCCTGGCCGTTACTCACCCTCTTCTGCAAGGAATTGAGATGCTGAGCCTGCTACATGCTTAGTCCAGACACTTGTTCTACGGCTCTCAGCTGAGGGATAAAGCTGAACGCCTCTAAGGCAATATCCCTCGGATTTGAGGGCCTGGCCGTTATTCACCCTCTGCTGCATGGAGGTGAGATGCTGAGCCTGCAGCATCTACAGCAGGGGTGACCAACACGAGGCCCGCCGGTAGTCATGTTGGGGCCCGCGGAGTGGGAAACGACGATGTGGTCGAAGCTGTAGTACGCTTGCTTGTTTACTTTAATTTAACACACAAAAATTAGTTGCGTGGCCCGGCAGGAAATATTATTTCTGAAATTTGGCCCGCCTGCTGTAAAGGTTGGCCACCCCTGATCTACGGGTTAACCATTCGCTATCGCGCTCTCGGCGGCCTGTGCACTTGGTAAGCGAAATTTAAGGGGAAACAAATACCCCTTTTTCTCGGTAACATAATATTCATTTTATTATTTGCAAGGGACATAACTCGCCAACGTTTTTCTAAAGAAGCAATTAGTTAGATTAATTGTTAAATGTTTTAAAATAAGGACACCATCTATTCACAGTAATTTGACATCCTAAAGTTTAAAATACTTTGACTGCTAAAATGAATAAAATATACTTGTTAATGCAATATATACAATGTTTCAACACTGCAAGCTCCGTGCACGATGTTAACGACTGTCCCCCATTGACGCCCTGCCATTGTTACTCTGGTTTTTTTTCACAACGTTAAAATCTTTCGAAACTTTACTCTAAGCTCTACAGCAAGCAAGATGCCGGCCACACTAACTGCACCGAAGTCGAATATCTCACCGCTGATTCGTTTTGCCAGGTGGACGGCACTCTTCACTGGGGTCATTTATGGTGTCACCAGATATAATTATTTGTCCAAGCGGGAAGTTGAAATTCAGAAGCATGAGAATGAGATTCGCGAGAAGCACAGGATTAAAATGGAACAGTTGAAAAAGCAGAATGAAGCAGGTGAAATGGCAGCACTTGGAAAGGAAGCTGGTGTTGTAGCAAAGTGAACATGAAGATAATTGCTGCTTGATGTCACCTTTTGTTTGTTTTGTTTTTTGTAGATGTATCTAGAGCCAGCATTACTGGTTTGTCATGAGGAATGCTGATTAAACTCAAATAAAAAAAATTAAAAAAAAAAACTTTACTCTATGCAAATGGTTAAATTTCCTATGTTGTAAACACAAAATATCACAGATATCTCCAGAGTAAACACAAGTACTCGTCTTTCTGATTTTAAAATTTAGTACACATGAGTGCGAAGAAGAAACAAGAAGATGTGAGTGAATAATGAATGAATGAATACAAAACCACATATGTTTACCAAACCAATGAGATTGAAAAAATGTGTGCAAATACAGATGCTTGTTTTAATTTTTTCCAAAAAAAAAATGAAGAAACCCTTACAAATAAGACAAAAAAATAAGCAAGGAGTAAAAGATAACCAACTCCTTTTACTTCTAGAACATTGCTTGTTGCAATTTATATGTACCTGCTATGCTATGCTAACATCATTCCTAGGAAAATCATTCTAGCAAATGGAATCACAGTTTTGGAAAGTGGGATCATTACCATAACTATCATTATCATTGCTGTTTATTATCATTGCTGTTATCACCCTTAGTGGGTTTGCTTTTTGTCATTATTATTATTGATGTATTTAGTGTTTATTTGCATTATTATTACTGTTATCATTATTAATATATAACCATCATCTCCCATGTTACCCCCCTTTCACATGTAAATGTTTTCAAGAAATGAAACATGAAAATGGGTATTTTCCTATGCTATAAACACAAAATATCACAGATATCTCCAGAGTAAACACAAGTACTCTTCTTTAAGATATCAAATTCAGTATACATGAGTGCGAGAAAGAAACAGGAAAAAGTGAGTGAATGTTGAATGAATAAATACAAAATCACAGATGGTTACCAAACCAATGAGATTGTAAATATTTATGTTGATACAAATGCTGGTTTTATTTTCTTTTTTTTTAAGGAAAGGGAAATAATGAATGAACCCTCACAATTAAGACCAAAAAATAAAAAAAAATAAGCAAGGAGAAAAAAGATAACCAACTCCTTTTACACCTACTATATTATTGATCAGTGCAGGTTGCAATTGTATGTACCTGCCATGTTTTAACACCATCCCTAAGAAAATCGTTTTAGCAAATGGAATCACATGATTTGGAAAATGTGATCATTATCATAACTACTATTATCAATGCTGTTATTAGCATCTGTTATCACCCTTAGTAGTTTTATTCTTTGTCATTATTATTATAGATGTATTTCATGTAAACACCATTCCTAAGAAACTCATTTTAGCAAATGGAATCACATGTTTGGAAAATGTGATCCTTACCAAAACTATTATTATTGTTGCTGTTATTATCATTGCTGTTACTGTTAAGTGTTATCACCCATAGTAGTTTTATTCTTTGCCTTTATTATTATTGATGTATTTGGTTGTTATTTGCATTATTATCATTGTAATCATTATTAATATATATCGCTTTGTATAGCCGTATACTGTCACACCCCTCTTTCCCCCCCCCCCTTTTGATACTGGGATTGTGGTGTCTGCTGCCGCTCTCACCTTTTGGTTCTTAACAGTTTTGCACCGCCATGTTCATCATCACCGAGGGGTGCTGATGGTATTTGGTAGGAGTTTTGGAGCTGACAGGAGAGCTAGGCGGCAGGGGAAATAATAACGGCGCACTATCATCATGCTGTTGCTTTAAAATATTTCCTTACAACAATGTCAATGAAGAAATGTTCAAATGTATAAAATGTTGGAAATTTTGCGCATATGTCACCTACACGTCCACATGCAACGCTCTGTAAAAACACGAACAATACAATTTGCAACGATTTTAACACACAATAAAAGTTTAAAAAAAAAAAAAAAAAAATTTACTCTATGCTACGGTCGGATTGATATACCTCAGGACTATCATTCTGAGAGTTGTCTAGTAGAGTTATCTCCTCACGCCGGCTGTCTGTTTTCTACCGACACGTGAGTGTAGTACATGTTTTGTACGGTAATCATTGCGACGACAGAGCAATTCGCAAGAGTTGCTTGCTAATAAAACAAGTACTGGATATTCCATGAACTAGGCTGCACCAGTAAAGCTGCAACAGTAAAGAGCAACGTCGTAAGTTTAAAATAATAGCTTTGTAAGATGAGTTTTCGAGGTGGAGGACGTGGTGGACGAGGGGGTGGCGGCAGTGGTTGAGGTTTTAGAAGGTGGTCGGGGTGGTGGTTTTGGTAGAGGTGGTGGTGGCGGTAGAGGAGGCTTTGGTGGGAACAGATGGCAGGATCAAGGACCTCCAGAGGAAGTGATGGAAATTGGCTTCATGACACACACGTGTGAAGAAGACTTGGTCTGCAAGAGTGTCAGTGACAAGATTTCTTATTTTAACGCTCCTATCTACCTACAAAACAAACAACAGATCGGCAAAGTGGATGAAATATTTGGGCCCATTAAGGACTTACTTTTCAGTGAAATTATCAGACAACATGAAGGCCACTTCCTTTGACAAATCAGCCAAGTTTTACACTGATCCAGCCAAATTGTTGCCACTTGCGAGGTTCCTGCCAAAGCCAGCAGGGGCACGGGGAGTCGGCAAAAGAGGTGGTGGTGGCAGAGGAGGTGGTGACAGAGGTGGCCGAGGCAGAGGAGGATTTGGCAGAGGTGGACGTGGTGGATTTGACAGAGGTCGTGGTCGGGGTGGATTTGACAGAGGGGGCGGTGGTTTTAGGGGAAACTGGTGGATTTGGAAGGGGTAATTAATGTGTGTGAAGTGAACCTGACCTCAATGATCTTGAATGTTGCATCGTGTACATAACCATATATAAGAAAGTTATCAGTATACAAGCTGGGAGACCAGCTGCAGGGGAGAATCTGTACATGTTGCTGTGTGACTGTTGCTGTACTTGTGCGCATGATGTATTTGAACCATTAAATACATATTCAATAATTTAAAAAAAAAAAAAAAATTACTACATGCCATGTTTAGTACTTTCTTCTCGCAGGAGCTAAGTATAAGTATACCTTCTTATGACCAATGCGATTTAAAGGGGATCTTTGAAAGAGCCTGTAAAGCAGTGTTTCCCAACCTTTTTTGTGCTATGCCCCACCTAAGCCTTTCTAAAATTCTTCTCCCCCCCCCCCCCCCCCCCCTTCCCACCCTCCTGAACATATACATAATTTTTAATATTCAAAATTTGAAATTTGATCAGACCAGTTGTGCTATATGGCTCTGAAACCTGGAGTACAACGAAAGGAGACGAAGCCTTGTTACAAACCTTTGAGAACAAAGTTTTAAGACGCATCTTTGGACCCATTAGGGTTACTCAAAGTGGAGAGTGGAAAAGAGGAAAAACACTGGTATCATGAAGGCTAATAGACTACAATGGCTGGGGCATATAGAAAGAATGGAAGATAATAGGGAAACAAAACTCGCTTACACTCAGGAAATAAATGACCGTAGACCCCGAAGTAGACCAAGAAAACGATGGAGAGATAATATATATATACAGAAGATAATATATATACAGACCTACAAGCACTTGGAATCAACGACTGGCAAGAAAAGGTCAACCAGAGAGAAGAATGGATACGGATTGTATCTGCAACAAAGAACTTCAATGGCTCGGAACGCTGAAGAAGAAGAAGAAGAAAATTTGAAATGTTCACTAAAGAAACTTGAATGATAGGTGTTAGGAAGAAATCACTTGGAAATTATTGAGCAAACACAGTAAGTAAATTTTCAAAAAATATATTGGTGAACTGAAATTCAAGTACACAATAATTTTAATGACAGATTTTTCTATTTTATTTTAATTATTAGTAATTATTTATTATTTACATTTAGTGAGATCCTTGATCTTGATGCTTGCTGCAAAGAGATTTTATGTCAAGTTCCAATTTAATTAACTTCAGTCTCAAGTCTAACCGTTTTGTTATATCCAGCCGATTTCGATTTTTTTTTGTTTTTAGCAGCGAATCATTTATGGCACTTAATCCGCTTTCAGCTAAATATGAATATGGAAACGGTAACAATAGTTCTCTTGCACATTTGGTTGCATCTGGATATTTGATTTCGGTTTCCTCACAAAGCCATGCCATCGCTCCTTTTATATTAAATCACGTTTTAATTGACTCGTCATTTTGCATTTCTGTGAGATTCTTCTTGATACTGCATATTTAAATATCAGACAAATCCACTAACATTCGCATGCATCATCCAAGTTGGGAAATCAATTTGTTTCAAATCAGAAAATCTTTCTGTTAAATCAGCCGATAAAATTTTCAGATGATCGACAATAACATATATAGTGGTATCTGTAACTGCACATTTTTGGAGCCAATGAAACTTTTCAAAATTTTGGTGTAAATATATGTCTAACATGGTTCAATAAAGGTAATGATACCAAATATCTTCGCTTTTGCGTCGACAAGAGTTTTATTTGTTCCTTGAAGTTGTTTATTTAATATTTAGTTTTTCACAGATATCGGCTAAATAACTCACAAATGCCTTACCATAGACCGATAACAGATTTTTCATTTCAGGTTTGTCACTTAAAAAATCACCAAGAGTATCAAATAGTTCCATAAATCTTTTCAAGCAGTTCCCTTTCGAGAGCCATCTTACTTCAGTGTGAAGTATAAGTCTCACATGGTCTTCATTTTTTTCTTCACAAAATAACTTGAAGAGACGTTCACATTTGGCACTAGTTTTAATAGCATTGATACATTTTTTAACTAAATTTACTACTTTATTTAAAACAGGCGAAATGTTTTTAGCTACCAGGTTTTTCCGGTGAATAACACAATACACAAGAAGAATTTCTGGATTCTCATATTTCATCAATTTTAAGCAACAATTTTTCTTCCCTGAGTGTCGCTGACTGAGAGTCGCCATACGGTTACCTTAAACTCTGGTCGAGTCCATTTTCGAATTGCCCCCCTTAACAATCAAATTGGGAAACACTGTTGTAAAACATCCCCTGATCTACCCCGGTTGCAGCCATCCCTCTCAATGCATTAAGTCCCCTACCAGCCTTCACCATCAAAGTCTCCACGTGATTCGTAAAAAGCAAACCCCGGTCAAAGGTGATACGTAAGTTCTTCAGTTTACTCTCTCTACTATAGTATGTCCCACAAAGAATGCCTTCATTCACGATCAATTATTTTGAAAACTGTCTGTTGCATCGTTATGAAATTTTTCCAGCCGTCTTATATTTACCCCCACCCAAGGAATATGTCTTTGATAGGTCCAAAAGCAACTTAAATCATTGAAAGCGGCAACATTTCTTTGATGTTTTGGGGGAAATGTAGTGAATTAACGCTAACAAACTAGTCTTACAGTAAACCACGTTATTTCTGGTAAAGATACAAGTACAAGGCGTAGCCAGGTTCGTATGGGAGTGAGTGCAATAAAAAAGTAGCTTAAAGTAGCATTGCACCGGGTTTTTATCCCATATAGCTCAGTCTCTTTCCGCAGGGCGGAAATCGTGACACAAAGCACGAACTCCGTATCTCCAGCGACGACCCTCTGGAGTCTCCGAAAAAATGCACTCGTGAAATGAAGGAATCGAACATACCACCCTCGAAGCCCGAGTCAGACGGCTTGACCACTTCACCACGGAGATTCCCGAGAGGGGTGCAATGTGTAATATTAGTAAAGACAGAGAATGTACAGAGGTATGGGGTAAATAATGTGTAAATTGACAGGAAAGTAGAAGGAATATATTTCTTACCTTATTTTTCATTTCCTTCTTGTTTCTTCGGCTGCTGGTTAATAATTGTACACAAGTATTCATGTAACTAGGATGCATTTAGCTTTTTATATTGAGCTCGTGAAAGCTTCCAAATAGCTGTGCGTTAATGTGCGTATGGAGTGACCAGAAATGATATCGCAATTTAGTCATCATGTTTCCATTTTTAAGGATCTGTTCAGCTGTCTGTGTAGTTTGTTCACACGTACACATGGGTGACAGACCCGCATTGAGTCTTCGTGACAGACAGACAGACAGACAGACAGATCCCCGCCAGGGACTGGGCGAAGCCGGGCCGGGTCAGACAGACAGACAGTCGGGAACGGGAACTTATATGGCTACTTATATGAATTAAATGAGATGCTCCCCATCAGGGACTGGGCGAAGCCGGGCCGGGCCAGACAGACAGACAGACAGACAGACATATAGACAGACATATAGACAGACATATAGACAGACATATAGTCGGGAATGGGAACTTATATGACTATTTATATGAATTAAATGAGATGCTCCCCACCGGTGGGTGAAGCCGGGCCGGGTCAGACAGACAGACAGACAGACAGACAGACAGACAGACAGACAGACAGACAGACAGACAGATATATAGATAGATAGTAGATAGATAGATAGATAGATAGATAGATAGATCCCCGCCAGGGCCTGGGCGAAGCCGGGCCGGGTCAGCTAGTCTATATCTATAAAACAAAGTGTATGTATATATGTATGTAAATATGTATGTCCTTTATTTGTTCGCGAACGGCCCATCCGATTGAGATGAAATTTTCTACACGCCTTCCTTTCATTCCAGAGCTGTCAACTGTCATAGCTTTTTTTCCTTCTTCCTCCTCCTCCCTCCTCCCCCTCCCAAAATACGTACGTAAATATATGATGATGATGATGAAAGAATCCCCGAACCAAAACGCAAGGGAAAGGGAAGAAAATGACGTCACTACACAGAATAGTCACACGGCAATCATCATCATCAAGTGCCGTGCCGGCTGGCGTAGGCGTTCATGGCTCTCCGTAGATCTCAGTCTTTGGTTTTTTGGATCAACTCTGCTGCTGATATTCCTCCATGCCACGGCAATATCAATAACAATTCATCTTTTTATGTGTAAGGAAGTTATCTACAGTCGTGTAGAAGGGAAGAACTAGACGAGTATGAATTCGGAATGGCGAACTCTCTCCTCCTCTCTTCTCCTCCCTCCTCCTCCCTCTACCTCCTCCCTCCACGCATCCTCCTCTTCCTCCTCCTCCTCCTTCTCCCTCTTCCTTCTCCCTCTTCCTCTCCCCACCTCCTCCATCCTACTCCCTCCTACTCCCTCCTACTCCCTCCGCCTCCTCCCTCATCTTCCCTCCTTCTCCCTCTCCCTCCTCATCCCTCCTCCTCCTCCTACCTCCTCCTCCTCCTCCTGCCTCCTTCTCCCTCATCATCCTCCCTCCTCCTTCTCCCTTTTCCCTCTTCCTCCTCCTCCTACCTCCTCCCTCCTCCTCCCTCCACCCTCCTCCTCCCTTCTCCTCCTCTTCCTCCTCCCTTTCCTTCCTCCTCCTCCTCCCTCTACATCCTCCTCCCCCTACCTCTTTCCTCCTCCCTCCTCCTCCTCTTCCACCTCCCTTTAAGATTGCAGCACGAGACGATGTGGTGTAGTTGCTGTATTATCTATATCTATAAAACAAAGTGTATGTATATATGTATGTAAATATGTATGTCCTTTATTTGTTCGCGAACGGCCCATCCGATTGAGATGAAATTTTCTACACGCCTTCCTTTCATTCCAGAGCTGTCAACTGTCATAGTTTTTTTTTCTTCTTCCTCCTCCTCCCTCCTCCCCCTCCCAAAATACGTACGTAAATATATGATGATGATGATGAAAGAATCCCCGAACCAAAACGCTAGGGAAAGGGAAGAAAATGACGTGACTACACAGAATCGTCACACGGCAATCATCATCATCAAGTGCCGTGCCGGCTGGCGTAGGCGTTCATGGCTCTCCGTAGATCTCAGTCTTTGGTTTTTTGGATCAACTCTGCTGCTGATATTCCTCCATGCCACGGCAATATCAATAACAATTCATCTTTTTATGTGTAAGGAAGTTATCTACAGTCGTGTAGAAGGGAAGAACTAGACGAGTATGAATTCGGAATGGCGAACTCTCTCCTCCTCTCTTCTCCTCCCTCCTCCTCCCTCTACCTCCTCCCTCCACCCTCCTCCTCTTCCTCCTCCCTCTCATCCCTCTCCCTCCTCCCTCCTCCTTCTCCCTCTTCCTTCTCCCTCTTCCTCTCCCCACCTCCTCCATCCTACTCCCTCCTACTCCCTCCTACTCCCTCCGCCTCCTCCCTCATCTTCCCTCCTTCTCCCTCTCCCTCCTCATCCCTCCTCCTCCTCCTGCCTCCCTCCTCCTCCTCCTGCCTCCTTCTCCCTCATCATCCTCCCTCCTCCTTCTCCCTTTTCCCTCTTCCTCCTCCTCCTACCTCCTCCCTCCTCCTCCCTCTACCTCCTCCTCCTCCCTCCACCCTCCTCCTCCCTTCTCCTCCTCTTCCTCCTCCCTTTCCTTCCTCCTCCTCCTCCCTCTACCTCCTCCTCCCCCTACCTCTTTCCTCCTCCCTCCTCCTCCTCTTCCACCTCCCTTTCCTTCCTCCCCTCCTCATTCTCCCTCCTTCCTCTCCCTCCTTCCTCCTCCTCCTTCCTTCTTCTCCCTCTGCCTCCTCCCTCTTTCTCTCCCCTCCTCCTCCCTCCTCCTCCTCCTTCTCCTCCTCCCTCCTTCTCCCTTCTTCTCCTCCTCTCCCTCCTCCTCCTACCCTCTTCCTCTTCCCCTCCTCCCTCTCCCTCCTCCATCCTCCTCCTCCCTCTTCCTCCTCCTCCCTCTTCCTCCTCCTCCCTCTTCCTCCCTCTCCTTCCTCCATCCTCCTCCTCCCTCTTCCTCCTCCTTCTTCCTCCTCCTTCCTTCTCCTCCCTCCTCCTCCCTCTTCCTCCTCCTCCTACCTCCTCCCTCCTCCTCCCTCCTCTCTTTTCCTCCCTCCTCCTCCTCCCTCTAGCTCCTCCCTCCTCCTCTCCACTCTTCCTCCTACCCTCTTCCTCTTCCCTCCCCCTCCTCCCTATCCCTCCTCCTCCCTTCACATTCCTCCTCCTCCTCTTCCTCCTCCTCCCTCCTCCTCCTCATCCTCCTCCTCCTCCTCATCCTCCTCCTCCTCCCCCTCCTCCTTCCTCCTCCTCCCTCTCCTCCTCCTCCCTCTACCTCCTCCCTCTACCTCCTCCCTCCTCCTCCCTTCACATTCTTCCTCCTCCCTCTTCCTCCTCCTCCCTCCTCCTGCCTTCTCCTCCTCCCTCTACCTCCTCCCTCCTCCTCCCTTCACATTCCTCCTCCTCCCTCTTCCTTCCTCCTCCTCCTCCCTCCTCCTCATCCCTCCTCCTCCCTCCTCCTCCTTCTTCCTCCCTCCTCCTCCTCCCTCCTCCCCCTCCTCCTTCCTCCTCCTCCCTCTCCGCCTCCTCCCTCCTCCCTCTACCTCCTCCTCCTCCTCCCTCTACCTCCTCCTCCTCCCTCCTCCTCATCACTCCTCCCCCTCCTCCTCCTTCTTCCTCCCTCCTCCTCCTCCCTCCCCTCCTCCTTCCTCCTCCTCCCTCTCCGCCTCCTCCCTCCTCCTCCCTCTACCTCCTCCTCCTCCTCCCTCTACCTCCTCCCTCCTCCTCCCTTCACATTCCTCCTCCTCCCTCTTCCTCCTCCTCCCTCCTCCTCCTCTCTCCGCCTCCCTCCTCCTCCTCCCTCTACCTCCTCCCTTCACATTCCTCCTCCTCCCTCCTCCTCCTCCTCCTCCTCCTCCTCCCTCCTCCTCCTCCCCCTCCTTCTCCTCCTTCTCCCTCCTCCTTCTCCCTCTTCCTCCTCCCTCCTCCTCGCCTCCTCCTCCACCCTACTCCTCCCTCCTAATCCCTCCTCCTCCCTCTTATTCCTCCCTACTCCTCCTGTCTCCTCCCTCCTCCTCCCTCCTCTTTCCTCCTCCACCTCCCTCTTCCTCCTCCCTCCTCCATTTACCCAAGACAGACAGACAGTCAGACAGATAGTCGGGAATGGGATCTTATATGACTACTTATATAATTTAAATGAGATGCTCTCCACCATGGGCTGGGCCGGGTCAGACAGACAGACAGATAGATAGATAGATAGATAGACAGACAGACAGACAGACAGACAGACAGACAGACAGACAGACAGACAGACAGTCGGGAACGGGAACTTATATGACTACTTATATGAATTAAATGAGATGCTCCCCACCAGGAGTTGGGCGATGCCGGGCCGGGTCAGACAGACAGACAGATAGATAGTCGGAACGGGAACTTATATGACTACTTATATGAATTAAATGAGATGCTCCCCATCAGGGTCTGGGCGAAGACGGGCCGGGTCAGATAGACAGACAGACAGACAGACAGATAGACAGACAGACAGACAGACAGACAGACAGATAGTCGGTAACGGGAACGAGAACTTATATGACTACTTATATGAATTAAATGAGATACTCCCCACCAGGGTCTGGGCGAAGCCGGGCCGGGTCAGCTAGTTGTATATAATGTTCTAGTTTCATTAGCCTGTTTCATTGTTACCAAGGAATTCGCAACATTCGTCTAAAGAATCAAATGTATGTTGCTTCTAATTTCTTCTTAATTTTTTCATTTACATTCCAAGATTCACTGCCATACAACAAAACTAGTTCTATATAGCATTTCAACACTCTCTTCCTTACATTCAGTGATAATGACTTAATGCATAAGATTCTCTTTGTTATTGCTGTATATAATTATAATGTTCTAGTTTCATTAGCCTGTTTCAGGCAATCATTGTTACCATGCGGGTATACGGGGGAATGAACAGTTTGATAGGCTTGCAGGGAATGCACCTCTTGGTGGTATTTTGCCTATGGACAAGGGGGAGGTGGTAGTGCGCTTGTGAGACCAGGTGGAGAAGGTGGAGGAACAGATTGAGAACCCATATGTGGAAAGAATGAGAATGCGGGGGGTCGGCAGGGGTTCTGGAAGAATCTCAAAACTGAGAAGGAAGACAGGAGAACTTTTAATCAGATAGCGGTAGGAACGATTAGTAGTATGACTCTTCGCTGGCTGTTGAACGAGGGGACTGAACACGTATGGGAGTGTCCTGAGTGCATTGATGTAGGTTCTTAACTCAACTCAACTCAACTGTTACCAAGGAATTCGCAACATTCGTCTAAAGAATCAAATCTATGATGCTTCTAATTTCTTCTTAATTTGTTAATTTACATTCCAAGATTCACTGCCATACAACAAAACTTGTTCTTCTTCTTCTGCGTTCATCCGGAGTTGTTTTTTTTTCGGACGTGATTGCGTTGTGCCTGTTTACAGCAGAGCTGTGTTCTTGCGCCGTTAGGCTGACACATCCGACTTCTGCGGGCATTTGTTGACCGGGTTAACCTTCCCGGAGAAACTGGTTCTATATAGCATTTCAGCACTCTCTTCCTTACATTCAGTGATAATGACTTATTGACATAAGATACTCTTCATTTTCTGAAATGCGGCTCCTTGCTTGCCCTATTCTGCTCTTAATCTCTGATGTTATAAATGCCCCTAGGTATTTAAAATTATCCACTTGGTTAAGAATTTTCCCTTCTATTTCTGTTGGTGTCATTATTATTTTTTTTTAAATTTGATATGACCATTGTTACTGTTTTCTTGAATTCACACAACATAGAGTAAAATACACCCTTCAAGCTGAAATATACACATGTTCGCGAATACTCTATGCTGTGTGAATTCTGCAGTATGTACCTGGCGAGATGCAGAGAAATATGCCAGGCAATAAATGGTACAATCTATGATTTGTGTCTTGGTTATTCAAATTCACTGCGGGAAAATATTGTTTTGACTATAAGAATAATAAAAGACAGAAACTGTGATCGCCAAAACCACACAGCAACGACTATAAGAATAATAAAAGACAAAAACTGTGGACAGACATGATCGCCAACGCTACACAGCAACGAGTATAAGAATAATAAAATAACAGACAGAAAGCTGTAGACAGACATGATCGCCAACGCCACACAGCAACGACTCTAAGAATAACACCAGACAGAAAGCTGTATACAGACATGATCGCCAACGCCACACAGCAACGACTCTAAGAATAATAAAATAACAGACAGAAAGCTGTAGACAGACATGATCGCCAACGCCACACAGCAACGACTATAAGAATAACACCAGAAGGAAAGCTGTGGACAGACATGATCGCCAACGCCACATAGCAACGACTCTAAGAATTTGAATAACGAAAACACAAACCATAGATGTTCGATTTATTGCCTGGCATATTTCGCTGCATCTCGCCAGCACATACTGCAGAATTCACACATTATTATCATTATCAAGTGCCCTGCCAGCTGGCGTAGGCGTTAATGGCTCCCCAAAAATCTCGGTCTTTGGTAATCTGGATCAACTCTGCTGATTATATTCCTCCATGCCACCGTCTCAATCCATCCAGCGTGGGGGTTGGTCTGGTTCGCAAGATCAGCCCCGCGTCTGGCGTTCATTGTCTCGGATGGCTGTGTGAAGTGCACCCAATCGGGAACTTCCCAGCCGACGCAAGTTAGCATGGAGATTGTGACCGCAGTGCGAAGCCAGATTCGTGGTTTGAGCGGCCGAAAGAGCAATTTTTGTACGACTGTTCGACAAAGTCTCGATAAGCCCTCCTCTCTCTCTCTCTCTCTCTCTCTCTCTCTCTCTCTCTCTCTCTCTCTCTCTCTCTCTCTCTCTCTCTCTCTCTCTCTCTCTCGATCAGTAAGCTGGCATAGTTTTTCGGTCAGTCCTTGCCTGGCGTAGCTTGAGAGCTCGTCGATTGGCGTCCAGTGGTTTTGCGTGTATCACCGGGTACCGAGGGAGCGTGCTGAGCGATTGCTACTCTTGGCCTTCGTGTGTGTGAATAGTCCGTTTGTGCGATAGATATCTGGTTGATCCTGCCAGTAGTCACATGCTTGTCTCAAAGATTAAGCCATGCATGTCTAAGATCACACTGTCTCATGGTGAAACCACGAATGGCTCATTGAACTGCTTGGTCCAGACACTTGTTCTACGTGTTTCAGTTGAGGGATATGGCTGAACGCCTCTAAGTCAATATTCTCCGGAGGTGAGGGCCTGGCCGTTACTCACCCTCTTCTGCATGGAATTGAGATGCCGAGCCTGCTACATGCTTGGTCCAGACACTTGTTCTACGGCTCTCAGCTGAGAGATAAAGCTGAACGCCTCTAAGGCAATATCCCTCGGATTTGAGGGCCTGGCCGTTATTCACCCTCTGCTGCATGGAGGTGAGATGCTGAGCCGGCAGCATCTACAGCAGGGGTGACCAACACGAGGCCCGCCAGTAGTCATGTTGGGGCCCGCGGAGTGGGAAACGACCATGTGGTCGAAGCTGTAGTACGCTTGCTTGTTTACTTTAATTTAACAAAAAAAAATTAGTTGCGTGGCCCGGCAGGAAATATTATTTCTGAAATTTGGCCCGCCTGCTGTAAAGGTTGGTCACCCCTGATCTACGGGCTAACCATTCGCTATCGCGCTCTCGGCGGCCTGTGCACTTGGTAAGCGAAATTTAAGGGGAAACAAATACCTTTTTTTCACGGTAACATAATATTCATTTTATTGTTTGCAAGGGACATAACTCGCCAACGTTTTTCTAAAGAAGCAATTAGTTAGATTAATTGTTAAATGTTTAAAATAAGGACACCATCTATTCACAGTAATTTGACGTCCTAAAGTTTCAAATACTTTGACTGCTAAAAATGAATAAAATATACTTGTTAATGCAATATATACAATGTTTCAACACTGCAAGCTCCGTGCACGATGTTAACGACTGTCCCCCATTGAGGCCCTGACATTGTTACTCTGGTTTTTCTTCACAACGTTGCAAATTCTGACTCAATGCCAGTCTTCTGTGCCTGGTTGGGCGATCACGGTCGAATGCTGCCCTGTCTCCATCAAACTGGATTTCCAAAAAGAACACAAAGCGTGCTCTCACGCCTGATAGTACGTCAAGTAGTTTCTGGACGCAGTATTGGACTATGTCATATCCCATCCCCAAGGTTCTAAGGGTTGAACTTGCCATTTCTCTTTTTTTTCTGAAATTCTACAGAAGTCAAAGCAGTTATACAGAAAAGTCCTAAAAACAAATCAGCAGGTCCAGATGGAATAACCACAGAGGCAATTGGCGGCGGGCGGCAGGAATTACTTTTATTTAAAGGAGTTTACACAATTCATACTTCTGTGTCCGCCATAACCGGTCTGATAACTTCCGTATGGAAGGTATTGATTCAGATGATGACGATGAACCCCCCCCCCCCCCCCCCCCCTGAGCTAGAGGAACATGACGCAGCAGCCGCACAGCTGCAGAGCCAGGTCGCAGCAGCCGCTGGACTGCCAGAGGAGCTAGTGTCCAAGGCCAAGCAAAGCCGCAGTGAAAAGAAAGCACGCAAAGCAATGTCCAAACTAATGAATGAATGAATACAAAACCACATATGTTTACCAAACCAATGAGATTGAAAAAATGTGTGCAAATACAGATGCTTGTTTTAATTTTTTCCAAAAAAAAAAAAAAAAAAACAACCGAAAGGAAGGGAAAAAATGAAGAAACCCTTACAAATAAGACAAAAAAATAGGCAAGGAGTAAAAGATAACCAACTCCTTTTACTTCTAGAACATTGCTTGCTGCAATTTATATGTACCTGCTATGCTATGCTAACATCATTCCTAGGAAAATCATTCTAGCAAATGGAATCATTGCTCCGTCCATCCTCCGTCTTGTCCTTGGATCAAGAGAAGGCCTTCGAGAGAATTTCCCACACTTACCTGCATAGGACACTAGAACACTGTAACATGGGGCAGTACTACCGGCAGTGGATACAGATCTTGTATAAAAATCCTGAGAGTAAAGTGTTGGTGAACCATTCACTGACAGCAAGTTTCAGGCTCACAAGATCTGTAAGGACAGGGATGTCCCCTATCACCACTCCTGTATGTGCTCACCCTAGAACCTTTATTAGAGAAGATAAGGCAAGACACTAGTATTAAGGGAACCTTCTTGCATGGGATAGGGGAGCAGAAGCTCATCGCTTATGCAGATGACACTGCTTTCTTTCCCACCAGCAACACATCAATAAGGAACATACTCCACACCTTTACCCATTTTGGAAAAGGCAGTGGAGCCAAAGTAAATGTACAAAAATCACAGATAATGGGTCTGGGAAAGTGGAAACAAAAGTCTGATTTCCCTCCAGATCTGAGACACACAGACACCATGAAACTGTATGGGATCAAATTTTTTTTTCTTTCTCTTCGTTGCCCCCTTTCACATGTTAATATGTTCAATGAATAAAATATGCATATGTCACATACACGCCCACATGCAACGCTCGGTAAATACACGCACACAAATACTGAACCCACAGGACGCATGTAACAACACTAACAATATAAATGCATTTGTACTGCTATTACGAGGCTCTCTTATTGAGATTGGTGAGTAATTCTGTATTACTATATGATTATTATGGTTTGATTGCTATTAACTTTAATTTAAGATCACTATTACTATTAGTATCCTCCCTCATCTCCGCCTTCTCCCCGCTTATTACTGTTGCTGTTGATGCTGATGCCGCCCTCACTGGTTGGTTCCAAAATGTTTTACTGCCTTTATCAACATTACCGAAGAGGTGGTTATGGTGTTGGCGGTTTTGGAGCCGGCTGCTGGTGAGGGTGGAGACAGGGGAAACAAACATGGTAAAATAACATACATTTTGGGTTACCCCACTTTCATATGTAATTATGCCAAATGAATTATTGTTGTAATATCACACATATGTCACCTACACGCCCACATGCAACGCTCTGTAAATACACGCACACAAATATTGAACACACAGGATGCATGTAACAATACGAACAATACAAATGCAATTGCACTATTATTATCATGCCTCCTTGCGGCGATAGTTACCCTTGTCATTACCTTTCTATTATTAAGGGTTATTGCTATCAATTTTATTGTTGTTAATTTTTATGGATGTTTACTATTACTATTATGCTCCCTCATTTCCCCCTCCTCCCCGCTTGTTTACTGTTGGTTGTTTTGACGCTGCTACCGCCCTCGCTGGTTGGTTCTAACAATTGGCTGCCACTGCCATCATTACCGAAAAGGTGGCGATGGTATTGGTGAGTTTGGAACCGGCTGGAGAGGGTGGTGACAGGGGAAACAATCAGGGAAATAAATAAATTTTGCGTTACCCCCCTTTGACATGTAAATATGCAAATGATTTAATTGTTGAAATATTACACACATGTCACCTACACGCCCAGATGCAACGCTCCGTAAATACACGCACACAAATACTGAACACACAGTACGCATGTAACAACACGAACAATACAAATGCAACAACTACCTTTTCTGCATTGTAAACTAGTATACCCCTTGACAACCCTTCCCCCTTTTTTATACTGTTGGTTTTGATGCTGCTGCTGCATTCACCCGTTTGTTCTAACAAGGTTACTGCCGTTTTCCTCATTACCAATGGTGAGGAGGGTATTGGTGGGGTTGGAGCTAACAGGTGAGGGGGTGGCAGAGGAAAAAATAATAGTATAGGCCCCTACTATCGTCTTGTTGTTGTTTGTACTCGTTTTTCGTTATCCCTCATTTCAAATGTAAAAATGTTGAAATAAATGTTGTAAAATTTTGCGCATATGTCACCTACACTTCCACATGCAACGCTCTGTAAAAACACGAACAATACACCTTGCAAAGTTGTTAACACTTAATAAAAGTCTTTAAAAAAAAGTATTGAAAGGTATTGATTCAGATGATGACGATGAACCCCCCGCCCCCCTGAGCTAGAGGAACATGACGCAGCAGCCGCGCAGCAGCACAGCCAGGTTGCAGCAGCCGCTGGACTGCCAGAAGAGCTAGTGTCCAAGGCCAAGCAAAGCCGCAGTGAAAAGAAAGCACACAAAGCAATGTCCAAACTGGGTTTGAAACCAGTGCCCGGTGTCACCCGAGTCACCATCAGGAAATCAAAGAATATCTTATTTGTAATTAGTCGCCCAGATGTTTACAAGATCCCAGCCTCAGATACCTACATTGTCTTTGGGGAAGCCAAGATTGAAGATCTGAACCAGCAGGCCCAAGTTGCAGCTGCCAACAAATTTAAAGCATTTGACAGTGCCGGCGCCACAGGTGAACAAGTCAGCACAGTGTCCCAGCCCATACAGGAAGAGTCCGAGGAGGAAGATGAGGAGGTTGATGACGCCGGTGTAGAACAGAAGGACATTGAGCTGGTCATATCCCAGGCAAACGTCTTTAAAGCCAACGCTGTCAAAGCTATCCTCAACAACAACAATGATATTGTCAATGCTATAATGGAATTGACGATGTAAAGAGATCCAGCTCCTATGTCGTGTGTTTGCTGTGTGTATTCATGGTGGTGTGTACATTTCATGCTGGGGTATTTTTTATTTGTGCTCTAAATCCCCACATCCCCAATTCATTTAGTGCATTAAATCAACAGCTCTTTTCAGTTAAAAAAAAAAGTATTGAAAGGTATTTGCTTGTGCGCGCACGAGAGAGACAGAGAGAGTGATTAATGATACTTGGCCTTTCACAGGCGGACAAAAATATTAAATATATTTTATATAGATGAACAAGGTTCCCCTTCACATGTAAATATGCCCAATGAATAAAATATGCACACGTCACATTCACGCCCACATGCAACGCTCTGTAAACACACCTACACAAATACTAAATACACAGAACGCATGTAACAACACAAACATTATAAATGCAACCACTACCCTTCCTGCCTTGTAAACCCGGATACTGTTTACACCTCCCATTCCCACCATCTGGATACCGTTTGTTTGTTGATCCTGCTGCCGCCATCTCCGATCGGTTCAGACTTTTTTTTACTGCCAGTTTCATCATTACCTAGTGGTGGTGATGAAATTGGAGGTTTTGGAGTCGACAGGAGAGGGAGGCGGCAGGGGAAATAATATCGGTGCACTATCATCGTGCTGTTGTTTCTGTAAGGTTTTACCCTATCACAAATTCAATGTAGAAATGTTAAAATGTATAAAATATTTGTATTTTTTGCGCATATGTCACCTACACGCCCTCATGCAACGCACTGTAAAAACACAAACAATACACTTTGCAACGATTTTAACACTCAATAAACGTTTAAAAAAAAAGTATTTAAAGGTATACTGAAATCTTTCATGCCAACACTAATACACCCAGACCAACAGTGCAGTGTCAAAGACAGAAATATACACAACAACACACAACTCATTAGAGATATAATCAACTACACAAATGGGAAAGACTGTCCGTCCTCCGTCTTATCCTTGGATCAAGAGAAGGCCTTGGACAGAATTTCCCACACATACCTGCATAGCTCACTAGAACTTTGTAACATAGGAGAATACTACAGGCAGTGGATACAGATCTTGTACAAACATCCTGAGAGCAGAGTGTTGGTGAACCATTCACTGACAGCTAGCTTCAGGCTCACAAGATCTGTAAGACAGGGATGTCCCTTATCACCACTCCTGTATGTACTCATCCTAGAACCTTTATTAGAGAAGATAAGGCAAGACACTAGTATTAAAGGAACCTTCCTGCATGGGATAGGAGAGCAGAAGCTCATCGCCTATGCAGATGACATTGCCTTCTTTCCCACCAGCAACACATCAATAAGGAATATACTCCACACCTTTACCCATTTTGGAAAATGCAGTGGAGCCAAAATTAATGTACAGAAATCATAGATAATGGGTCTAGGAAAGTGGAAACAAAAGGCTGATTTCCCTCCAGATCTGAAACACATAGACACCATGAAGCTGTATGGGATCACATTTCCATGTGATCCCACAGAAACACACAGACAGACATGGCACGCACTGACCGAACAGATCACAGACATGTTACACAGGTATAGGTACAAGAAATCCACAATATTTGGTAGAAGCACAATAGTCAACACATACATATTACCCAAAATAATATAGTTAGCGACAGTACTGGACCCTCCCAAACAGACCGTCACAAACATAAACAAACAAATCAGACGCTTCGTCTTCACCAACACAATACACAGCATTCAACACAAAACTCTCATACAAGACAAGAAACAAGGGGAATTGCACTACAGGACATCCAGACAAAAATACTGTCACTTAGAATCAGTCACATAGGTAAAATCATCAGACACCCAGGACAGAACAGACTAGCACTATACTACATAAGCCACAACATCAAACATCTCACACCTCTTAACAATGCAACTGCACACTACCAGGGAAGACTGCCAACATTCTATCAGACATGCATACAGGCAATACAAGGACATGAACAGTTAATACAGCAAACAACACACACAATATACAAACATTTAGTTAGAGAACAAGCACCATCACTAAGACTTAGGATTAAAAGAGGACACAAATACTTCATGACTGACTTCACATGCACCTTTTCAAACCTACACAACAAACACATAACTCCAAAAGCTAAGGAAATCACATATAGACTGTTATACAGTATGACCCCCACAACACAGGTAGAAGCATACATATCCAAACAATGTCAATTATGTAGAAACAACACACAAGAGACAGAGGAACACATTTATTATACATGTCCAACAATTACTGCCACACGCGCAACACTCCAACACCTCATACAAACGCACACAGGCAAACAAACCGACATATATAAAGCAATTTTTCTCAATACTATACCAAATGACAGCTAAGGACATACATACAAAACTACTTGTAGCACTTTCTTACTACAGACAACTTATATGGACCTGCAGAAACTTTGCCAGATACAAACACCACACATATACCACACACTTAATCTCCTTTATGTACACACACAAAATATCACAACTATTTCCAGAGTAAATCATATGTATTCTTCCTTATTGTATTACAAATTTGGTATACATGAGTGCGAGAAAGAAAGAAGAAACTGTGAGTGAATGGTGAGTGAATGATTAAAACGATCACATATGGTCAAAGACCAATGAAAAATCCCTTATGTAAAGAATAGTGGAAGTATAAATGCTTATATTATTTGTTTCAAAATGATGGTTTCAACCCTTATAGATAAGGGGAAAAGAAATAAAGGAGAAAAGAAAATCAACTCCTCTCATTCCAAATTACTATTAATGGAATGTTTGCTTTAAATGCACGTGTTGTGCTATACTACCACCACTACTAAGATTATCACTTTAGTAAATAGAATCACATATCTACTATACTATTATTATTATTATTATTATTTTTATTATTATTATTATTATTATTATTACTATTATTATTATCATTATTATTATTACTATCAATATCTTACCCTTATTATCTTTAGTATCATTAATTTTATAGGTATAAATGATATCATCATTATTAATTTACAACTTCATCTCCCATGTTCCCCCCTTTGCTTAAGGTTTGTTGCTTTTGCTACTACCCCCACTAATTGTTTCAAACATTTGTCCTGCCTGTACCATCATTAGAGTGGTCATGAGGGCATTGGTGGAGTGAAACCAATTGGTGGGAGGGTGGCGAGGGAAACAAAAATGTACAGACTTCCCCTTTTCCTTGTAGTCAATACTTACCTTATTATCCTTAGTATCATTAATTTTATAAGTATTGCTGATATCATCATTAGTAATTTACAACTTCATCTCCCCTGTGACCCCCTTGCTTATGTTGTGTTGCTTTTGCTACTACCCCCACTGGTTGTTTCAAACATTTATCCTGCCTGTACCATCATTAGTGGTCATGAAAGGCATTGGTGGAGTGGAACCAATTGGTGGGAGTGTAGTGAGGGAAACAAAAATGTAAAGATCTCCCCTTTTCCTTGTGTTCAGTATTTACCTTATTATCCTTAGTATCATTAATGTTATAAGTATTAGTGATATCATCATTATTATTTTACAACTTCATCTCCCCTGGTGCCCCCCTTTGCTTATGGTTTTGTTGCCTTTGCTACCACACCCACTGGTCGGTTCAAACATTTATCCTGCCTGCACCATCATTAAGCGTGGTCATGAGGGCATTGGTGGAGTGGAACCGATTGGTGAGAGGTAGGCAAAGTAAACAAAAATGTAAAGATTTCCCTTTCTCTTTGTCACCCCCTTTGAATCATGTGAGTGAGTGTTGAATGAATGAATACAAAATCACATATGGTTACCAAACAAATGATACTGTAAAAATTTGTGTAAATACAAATGCTTGGGGAAATGAGAAAAAAAAACCAACTCCTTTTACTCCAACTATTATTAAAAACTGCAGTTTTGCATTTGTATGTACCTGCTATGCTATGTTAACACCATTCCAACGAAAATCATCCTAGCAAATGGAATCACAATTTGTAAAAAGGTTATCATTTCATAACTATTATTACCATTGCTGGTTTTTATATTGGCTGTTATTACCCTCAGTATGTCTCTTCTTGTCATTATTATCATTGTCATCATTAGTAATAAAACAAAAACCCTTTTCCCATGTGCCCCCCCCCTCCCCTCGCTCATGGTTGTTGTTGCCTTTGCTGATACCCACACCAGTTTGGTTCAAATATTTATCCTTCCTTTACCATCATTGCCCAGATAGTGGTTATGAAGGCATTGGTGGAGTGGAACAAATTGGTGAGAGGATGCCAAGGGAAACAAAAATGGGTACTTCAATTTTAATACATCGCAAACAACCGCAAACAAAGAAGAATCCCTTCGAGCCTCATTTGCATCGGTCCGGCGTTCATTTTCCGGTTTAGTGTTCGGTGGACTGCTAGGCCGATCGATGGATGTTTTTTTAAGTTTTGGGCCCGTAGGGCCCTCACTGTCGTCGACTGTCGTCGACAGTGAGGGCCCTACGGGCCCCAAAACTTAAAAACATCCATCGATCGGTCTAGCAGTCCACCGAACACTAAACCGGAAAATTTACGCCGGATCGATGCAAATGAGGCTTGAAGGGATTCTTCTTTGTTGTGGTGAATTAAAATTGAAGTACTCAAAAATGTAAAGATTTCCCATTTTCCTTGTTTAACCCCCATTCACATGTAAATGTGTTCAAGAAATGGAATATGCTAATGGATATATTTCCTATGTTGTAAACACAAAATATCACAGATATCTCCAGAGTAAACACAAGTACTCTTCTTTCTGATTTATAATTTTAGTACACATGAGTGCGTGCAAGAAACAAAAAGATGTGAGTGAATAATGAATGAATGAATACAAAACCACATATGTTTACCAAACCAATGAGAGTGTAAAATTTGTGCTAATACAGATGCTTGTTTACTTTTTACCAAAAAAAAAAAAAAAAAACCTTACAAATAAGACAAAAAAAAAAAAAATAAGCAAGGAGAAAAAAATAACCAACTCCTTTTACTTCTACTATTATTGAACATTGCATGTTGCAATTATATGTACCTGCTATGCTATGCTAACACCATTCCTAGGAAAATCATTCTAGCAAATGGAATCACAGTCTTGGAAAGTGGTATCATTATCATAACTATTATTATCATTGCTGTTACTATCAGTATTGTTAACACCCTTAGTAGGTTAATGTTTGTCATCATTATTATTGATGTATTTGGTTTTATTTGCATTATTATTATTATAGTTACCTTTATGAATATATAACCTCATCTCCCATGTGACCCCCCCCCCCCTTCCCTTGCTCATCGTTTGTTTGTTTGCCTCTGCTGATACAATCACCTTTTGGTTCCAAAAATTACCATGCCCTTACCATTATTACCAGAGAGTGGTGATGAGGGCATTGGAGTGGTGGGTCCAAATGGGTGAGAGTGTGACAATGGAAACATAAATGGAAAGTTGTATCCTTCTCCCTATCTACTCCCCTTCACATGTAAATATGCCCAATGAATAAAATATGCACACGTCACATACACGCCCACATGCTACGCTCCGTAAACACACCTACACAAATACTAATGACACAAAGCGCATGTAACAACACAAACATTATAAATGCAACCACTACCCTTTCTGCTTTGTAAACCCCGATACTGTTTACACCTCCCATTCCCACCACCTTGATACTGTTTGTTTGTTGATCCTGCTGCCGCCATCTCCGATCGGTTCAGACATTTTATACTGCCAGTTTCATCATTACCGAGACAGGAGAGGGAAGCGGCAGGGGAAATAAATAATTTTGCACTATCATCATGCTGTTGTTTCTGTAAGGTGTTACCCTACAACAAATTCAATGTAGAAATGTTAAAATGTATAAAATATTTGTATTTTTTGCGCATATGTAACCTACACGCCCACATGCAACGCTCTGTAAAAACACAAACAATACACTTTGCAACGATTTTAACACTCAATAAAAGTTAAAAAAAAAAAAAGTATTGAAAGAAAACAGGCACCGGCTATGGGTCTTTGATGTGATAGAACCATCACATGATATAGGTCTGTGATGTGATAAAACCATCACATGATGTAGGTCTCTGATGTGATAGAACCATCACATGATGTAGGTCTCTGATGTGATAGAACCATCACATGATGTAGGTCTGTGATGTGATAGAACCATCACATGATGTAGGTCTGTGATGTGATAGAACCATCACATGATGAAGGTTTGTGATGGAACCATAACATGAAGTAGGTCTGTGATGTGATAGAACCATCACATGATGTAGGTCTGTGATGTGATAGAACCATTACATGATGTAAGTCTGAATGCACGGAAGATTAGATGGCCGGTGTTTTACTCTGTTAGTAGGCGATGAGCGCAGGCGGCTAATCCTCATTCAACCATGCTCATAAAATCAGCATAGTCTCCTATCAGCTACATAAATGCACCTGCTATTTCTACATTTGTTGTTGTTGTTGTTGTTGACATTTATTATTGGATGGGAATAAATGCTTGAAATATAATTTTCTGTAAATAAAAAAAAAAAATAAGTAATGAAATAAAGACTTATAAAGATGGCTGCGTACAGTCAGGAGCAGATTGATACTGTAGTTGCTTACGATTCTTCTTCTTCTTTTCGTTCATCCGGAGTGTTTTTTCAGATGTGATTGCGGTGTGTCTGTTATGCGCCCTTGGGCCAAAACCCGTAGGCCAACACATCGACTTTAGCGTGCTTTTTTGACCAGGTAGCATTCCTGGGAGACTCTCACTTTTGTGGTGCCATCTACAACCATGCTGGCCAAGTTAGAACGGTCGAAGACAACTGTCATCCCTCAAAGGAAGGCAGGGACAGTCCATAGCATTTTCCGCCATCCAAGGTTGCTTCCATAGTTGCAGAGCCGACACATAACGCCCTGGATCTGGGCTCACCGAGGGAAATCGTCACGTCCTGCTCATGGCTGCTTTAAATCCTCACTTCAATATATTGGTCATTTCGTTTGCCCCGGGCCATTCCCGCACAAACCAGACAGGTTTGCAGACGGTACCCACTCAGCGAGTTTTCGGACATGTGCTTGTCGTTGCGCCCGTCAGAGCTGTTCCAGGCACGACAGACATTCGGAAAACTACCTAGTCAGAGCTGTTCCGAACAAGAGCGGCATTCGGAAACTAGGTAGTCAGAGCTGTTCCTAGCACGAGAGACATTCGGACGAGACATTTCACTCGGACGTAGTTGCGTAGTGTCAATTTTTAGTTTGCCACCCGTAGGACGACACTTCCGGCTTCCATTTTTTAATGAGGTTAGCCTTCCTCGGGCTTACGATTCAAAAATGCAGGATTCAGACAGCGGTAAAACAGAAATAAAGGCTGGAGGTGATGCAACTTGCCACTTAAAATCAGAGACTGCTTCAAAACCAACATGTATAATTGTTCTAGGAATGGCAGGTTCTGGAAAGACAAGTTTTGTACAGAGGTTGACAGCACATCTACACGCAAAGAAATCTACACCATATGTTATCAATCTGGATCCTGCAGTTCTTGAAGTCCCCTTCCCAGCAAACATAGACATTAGGGACACGGTCAACTACAAAGAAGTGATGAAACACTATTCTTTAGGCCCCAATGGTGGGATAGTAACATCTCTCAACTTGTTTGCCACACGTTTTGACCAGGTGATGAATTTCATAGAGTCTAAGACAGGGGAATGCAAGCATGTCATCATAGACACCCCAGGCCAGATTGAAGTCTTTACCTGGTCAGCGTCCGGCAGTATAATCACAGAGACTTTGGCATCAACGTTTCCAACTGTGGTTGTGTATGTGATGGATACCCCACACAGTGTCAATCCGGTGACCTTCATGTCCAACATGCTGTACGTCTGCAGCATTCTGTACAAGACCAAGCTCCCGTTTGTTATAGTCATGAATAAAATAGACATCATCAGTCACAGCTTTGTCCAGGAATGGATGACTGACTTCGAGGCCTTTCAGGACGCCCTGGAGCATGAGACATCGTATGTGTCCAACCTCTCACGCTCCATGAGTCTGGTGCTGGATGAGTTCTATGTCAACATTAAGTCTGTCGGTGTGTCAGCAGCCACGGGTGAGGGAGTTGATGAGTTTTTGAATAAAATTGATGAGGCAGCAGCTGAGTATGAGAAAGAGTACAGACCTATGTATGAGAGACTGAGGCGGGACGCAGAGGTGTTTCCAAGGCACCAGGGTCGGGTTATATACTGGCCAAGACCTATTGACGCGTCCACGTCGAGCGTCCTGGGCAACAGGTCCCTTCGGGGTCCTGGCTGAAGTCAATAGGATCGCCGATTCCTATGCACTATTGATGAACGAAAGATGAGTGATTGGAAGGGCCGAATGTAAGACGGGCCTGCGTGCCCAATTTGTTACCCTTTGAAAATAAAGTCCGTTCGTTCGTATAAAGTCCGTTCGTTCCCCTTGCCTCTCCTACCTTCCTTGTAAAGTCTCACTATACTTTGTATGCAGAACAAATTTTTAAAATGAAGTACATGACGTCATCAACAAATTTGCAAAGAAAAATCAATTAAATTAGTTACAATAGTCACTGCTATGCTCTAACGCTGTTTTGGGGAAGCTAGAAAGTACCAATGAAATATTAATTAAAACAGGTGTTGGAAACGTCCACCACGGGCTTCACGATATGAGTGAACACGTCTCTTCATATTGTCAAACACTTTCTGCAACACGTATGTTGTTATTTCTTGAATGGTAATTCTGATTGCTTGAAATTTATTGTCTGTATCTGCAATGTTGTCTCTTGTTTAAACTGCAGTCTTTTCAGTACACTCGGTGGTCCAAAGAGTTTATCCTACATTGTTGTTTCTCTAGGCCAGAAAGTTTGTCTAGATATATTTTGGGCAGTCTTGGGATATTGAGCGAACGAGAATCTGAAGGGGTTCGAGTTCGGCCAGTGACTTATGAGAATATGGAGTCGGCCGCTCAGAAAGTCGCGGCGTGCTGATGAGCGTAATCTAGCCTAGGAATCAACATACAGCTGAAAGATGCTGGTGTTGACCGCAATATCCTGAAACAGGATGGAAACGCGGAAAAAGGAAAGGAAATAAGGCTTGGGATATGTGATTTGCTTTCTGCGGCGCCAAGTGGAGTGCACATGACTTCTTCTTCTTCTTCTTCTTCTTCTTCTTCTTCTTCTTCTTCTTCTTCTTCTTCTTCTTCTTCTTCTTCTTCTTCTTCTTCTTCTTCTTCTTCTTCTTCTTCTTCTTCTTCTTCTTCTTCTTCTTCTTCTTCTTCTTCTTCTTCTTCTTCTTCTTCTTCTTCTTCTTCTTTCGTTTGATTGAAATTTGCCTATAACTGCAATGTTGTCTCTTGAATAAAAATTTGTCTATATCTACAATGTTGTCTCTCGTATGAATTTCACTGTTTTTTTTTCCATTGGTCTATAGAGTTTATCTTCCACTTTCATTTCTCTAGACCAGAAGGTTTGCCTAGATATGTGATCTGTTGTCTGAGCGCAAATCCACACGTACACATGGCGGATTCGCCAGTCTTGAAGTTTGTTTACATGTGGTTGCGTAATATATTGTGTCCTGTTCTGAGGCGCAGAATAATGATTTGTTCTGGTCTGTCCATAATGTGGTAGTCGTCTTGAGCAGAGCTTAGTGACTTTCTGACTGATTTGAATATTCTTTTCATTTGGTGGCATGGAACGGATACATGAGGATGTTCTTGTGTTGTTCCTTTCAAGGCTAGATGATCTACTCTCTCTCGTTCCCGCGCATTCGGCAGTGAGATGGTATCCACTGTATGGTGACCTTAAGCTGACTACCTAGTTCAGAAAGTAATGTCCATAGTACTGGCAATTTCCCAGACAAGAGTGCCCCAAGTTCTGATTTTCCATCTTTTAATAGCACCACAGACTGTGTACCATGGCTGGTATTCAATAATTGTTATGATTGTCTGGATTTCTGCATCATAGTTATGGCAGTACTTTCCTGTCGGCACTATGAAACTGTCCCTAGCATTATTTGGGTATTCCATGTACTCTCCCGCCCCTCCATTTCGAACTTCATTTTGTGGTGACTAATTTGTGTAGACTCGGATCCAGACGTCCTGCGGGTATTCGCCATAAAGGAAACTAAAAGTTGCTGTTCTGAGTTGCACACTGTACTATTCTTTAATGTCGAATATTCCTGTAACTTTTTTGTCTGGATTTGTATTAGTAGCCTATGTTCCTCTCTCTCCACGGAGTTCCTTCGGAGTTCTTTTCAGGGGGATACCAACTGTGGGCAGATTAGTGGTTTCTCTGCAGAGTCGTTTGGTCTGGTGGATAAAACTTCTGTTAAATCGCCCTATAGATAGGTATTCAAATCTGTTCTTCCCGGGAAGGTTAACCCTGTCGACAAATGCCCGCAGAAGTCGGATGTGTCGGCCTAACGGTGCAAGAACGCAGCTCTGCTGTAAATAGGCAAAACGCAATCACATCCGAAAAAAAGAATTCCCGATGAACGCAGAAGAAGAAGAAGACATCTGTTCTTCATAAAGTATTATGAGGAACTCTTCCGTTGTATTAGCATTTTTGAATCTGCACTCTCTCTCTCTCCATTTTCTCCACCTCTACTATAAGATAAGGGTTGATCTTACCCCTCCCGCTATGACTCTAAGTGCTTGCTTTTACACCTTGTCCAACGCTCGTAGTGTGTATTTGATGCTGAATGTTTCCAGTAAACGAAAATTTCAGAGATTTTGAATAACGAAGACACAAACCATATATAGTACGATTTATTGCCTGGCACATTTCGTTGCATCTCGTCAGGTACTTACTGCAGATGTCATACAACGTTATAGTAAAATAACTGGCAGAGTTCACGAGGGACTATGAGAGTCTGGAAGAGCTCATGGTAGTCGACCAGATGCGAAAGCAAATGTCGAAACCTCTCAGAACATTCTTGGGAGAACAAGGGGCGGAACGGATTGATGTGGTGAATAAGTTGTCGGAGAGATTCGTGGAGGTACATGGGGAGGCTGGAGAACCAAGTACACAAGTCAGCAAAGGTCAGGAGAAACAGGACCGAAAGAAACCCAAGAACGCGGAATACAAGAAAGTGGAACCTTATGTGAAGACTTCAATGGAGAGTTCGGAGAAGATGAAGGAAGGAAACAAGAGCACCTCGAATTCTGTACCAAAACGACCGTGGTCTGAGAAGTGGTGTTCGATCTGCAAGTCGCCCTCTCACAACTCAAAAGATTGCAGATGGAAAACGAAAAGCTTTCACTTCGCGGCATGCCAAGTGACTCATAAGGAGGTTGTCACCGACAATGCTGAGGTCGACGAAGAAACTCTGAACCAAGAGAGCGCACCGAAGTCCAAAAGGAAAAAACCTTAGACGGGAAAATGGTGCAAACACTGCAGGTCGAAAACATAATACTAAAGACTGCAGATTCAAGTCAAATGACACCAACTTCACAACATGCCTCGAGGAATCTAAAGAGGACTCCAAGGAAAGGGTCGAGGAGGTGGAAGACACTCCGGACGAAGGGAGACCACCTGTGGTTGAGTTGATTGGGGTGAATGGCCAACAAGTCAACTGTTTATATGACTCTGGCCTTGACGGAGAAGCTGTGATTTCTGCTGATCTGGTACACCCAGAACAACTCATAGGTGAGACCATGGAGATACAGCCTGCGACAAGGAGTGCTGTGGCCATGAAGTTACCAATTGCTCAGATGGAGATTCGGTCAAGATATGTCACCGGCACAATCAAGGCCGCGGTATTGACTGATCCCATATTTCCCGTCATCCTCGGTTTCCGGTATGTCTTTTTGGGAATGCCCAAGGAACCAATCCACATGGGAGCTATGCAGACACGCTCTCAGGCGGAAACTGATCAGGCAGACGCAATGGTCTCAAACCCAATGCTGGGTGAGTTGCGAACTGCCCAGAGTGAGGATACAACCCTACGTCCTTGCTATAGGAAGCTGCAGAAAAGTGCTGACCCACCTAAACGAGGACAGTACTACATGAAGAATCGGCTGCTCTATCGGAAAGCCGGAAAGGGAGACAACTTACATGGTCAATTGGTAGCCCCGACGGCCTACCGTTCCCAAATTCTTCAGATGGGGCATACCATTTCGTTCAGCGGACACATTGGTATGGTCTCCACGATGCAGCGAATTTCCTGCCATTATTATTGGCCAGGAATGACTGGAGATGTGAGTCGGTATGTGAAATCATGCCCTGAGTGCCAGAGGGTGGCACCGAAACACTGGACAGCGCCGGTGGTCTTGGGTGAAATGCCCACCATGAACTCTCCTTTCGAGAGGGTAGCCATCGAGATAGTGGGTCCTCTTCCACGGACTAAGAAGAGGAACATGTACATCCTCACAATGGTGGATTGTTGTTCGATGTGGGGTGAAGCCATACTATTGCCAACCATTGACTCGAAACGAGTGGCTGACGCACTGATGGAGGCCTTTACTAGATTAGGCTTCCCTAATCAGATTCTGACGGATAATGGGTCCCGGTTTTGTGGGAAACTCATGGAGGAGGTTTTTCAGGAGTTGGACGGAGGAAGGGACGTCAGAAGAGGTGATCTCCTCTTACAAATACGTGGAGGAACTGAAGGAAAAGCTTCACACCGGCTGGGCTCTGGCGACTCGAAACTTGAGAAAGGCCAGAAAGAACATGCGGCGTATTACAACCGTAGGTCTAGAGACAGAGCTCTTGAGGTGGGAGAGAAAGTCTTGTTGCTACTCCCAACGGGAACCAACAAACTGGAGATAGGATTGCAGGGACCATTTCCCGTGGAAAGGGTGGTATCCAGAACCAACTATCAGATCCGGATCCGGGGAAAGTCGAAGATTTTCCATATTAATCTCCTGCGGAAATACGAAGAGAGAACCGGTGAAGGAGCAGCCCATCTCATGGCGATGGCAGTGGCAGTAGAGACTGAAACAGGACAGGGAGTATCCACTAGTGCACCAGGAAACTTATCGGGATGTGCAGGTGAATCCTGGTCTGACTCCTCAAGATAGGGAAAAGATTGCCCAGGTTCTCAAGTCTCATAAGCAGATCCTGACGGAAAAACCCGGACGGACAGAGATTGTCGAGTTCGAGATGACCTTAACCACGCAAGATCCGGCCCGCCAAAAAGTCTACCCAGTGCCATTTTCTAAAGAGAAGGCTTTGGAGGAGGAGATACAGAAACTGCTGGAGGATGATGTGATTGCGCCATTCACATCCCCATATAATGCCGGGGTGGTGTTGTTACGCAAACCAAGTCGAGAACACCGGTTGTCTATAGACTATAGACTCTTGAATAGTCACACCCTATTTCAGGTGGAACCTTTGCCGAATCCAACCCAGTTATTCGCTAGGCTCCATAAGGCTAAGTACTTCTTTAAAGTAGATATGAGTCGGGGGTATTATCAGATCCCGGTCAAACCGGGGGTTCGACCTCTGCTGGCCTTCAGTACCCCCAGTGGACACTATGAGTTCAAAGTAATGCCTTTTGGACTCAGCAATGCGCTTAGTGTGTTTACTCGCATGATGAGGGTCTTGTTAGATCCCCTACGGGATCCGTCCATTATCTCGTTCATGGATGATATACTGATCGCCAGTGACGGCTTAGATGACCATTTGTGGTCCTTGGAGAGAGTTTTCAATAGGCTCCGGGAGGCAGGGCTTACCGCGCGCCCAACCAAGTGCATGGTTGGTTACCAAACTCTTGAATTTCTAGGTCATACCATCACTGCAGGAAAAATTGTCCCAGTGGAGAAGAACCTAGAAAAGGTCAGACGAGCTCCAAAGCCAAAAACCAAGAAAGGTGTGATATCCTTCCTATTATTGTGCGGGTTTTATCAGAAGTTCATCCCACATTCACCGAACTGGGAAATCCATTAACGGAAACCTTGAAAAAGGGATTCCCAGATACAATTGTATGGACGCCAGAATGCGAAGTTGCCTACAGTCAGTTAAAGGAAGCATTGGTGAATAACCCAGTTCTACAGCTTCCCGACCTTTCAAAACCCTTTGTGCTAAGAACAGATGCGAGTGGTATTGGAATTGGGAGAGATGACGCTTCGGTTTTGAAACCAGTGGCATACGCTAGTAAGAAACTTCTACACGTTGAAAAAAATTATTCGACAGTCGAGAGAGAATGCTTGTCACTCGTATGGGCCGTGCAAAAATTTCAGCCGTATTTGTATGGAGTGCAGTTTCGGGTCCAGTCTGATCATCAATCCTTGATGTTCCTAGCCACCTCTCAGAAGCTCAACGCATGTTTGATGTGGTGGTCGTTGCTACTGCAGCCGTACCACTTCACAGTGTAGTATATTCCTGGTAGGGAGAATGTAGGAGCTGATTTCCTGTCTAGACACCCAGATCCTGAGGAAGAGGAATAGGTTGGTGGAGAACATCTGGATCGAACCTCCAGTGAGTAAGAGTCGACGCGGTCAACTCTCTTAAGAGGGGGCCTATGTCACGAGGTGTTTGGAGGTTGTCGACCTGAAAAGATCAAAGACCAGAGATCGTCAATCTAAACACGCTACAACTCTTTGAATACGGAGAACCGGTCAACGATCAAATACGAGCCGAACTCTTTGAATACGGGAAGGTAGGTCCGGTGATCCAGGGAAACTAGTCGAGATCAAAGGATAATCATCGATTTCCAGAAAGATCATTTATATCAAAGGAGATGTGTCGGGATGTTTTTGTACGATGATCAAAAGACAAGAAAGGAGTAGGGGTGACTTGGTGGGGAGGAAAACCCATGACGTCCTACAGGCGAAATTCTATGCTGTATGAGAATCAAGTTTTAACTTGAGTATACAGGATGGCTTGACACCGGCTGAAGTGTGGATTTATTTCAGTGCCGAATAAGAAATACAAATCACGATGTCTAGTTTCGTTTAAAGACGACAGGCATTTGTCCTTGATGCGCTGTGGTGGTTTAATTCTAGGGCTGGAATAGGTTAAATAAGGTTCCATCCACTTGAAAGAGAAAGTAGTTCCCAATCTGAGAAGAAGAAAATGGCAATACTCTGGTGCAGTGCTAACTGATATCAAGCTCTGAACCCGGTTTAGCAAGAAGGTCAGACAAGTGTTGAGCTAAATTGAACATTCGAAATGAATCACTAGAAGTGAGGTGCTCAATGAAGGTATTCCAAACAACCATAGAATTATTAACAGTAATTATTACTCTAAGCCATAGAGAAAGGAAAAGACTGTCATTAACATTTTCCCTGATTAAATGAACAGTTCGGTGAGTGACAAACCGCAGTGTATAGGCGATATATTGTTGGACCTGTGTTTATATTCTTCAATCCATGGACTATATTACAGACCGGTATATCGTCTGTGTAGAACTAAATGACACTAAGTAACTCAATCACGCAGTGGTGATCAGACTTTCAAACGTTCACGGATATACTGGAAGTCCACAATCGGTCGGAGAGACACATCATCTGGTGAGCTACTTCCAGTTCTGTGCTATGTGAAGTCGAATGGCTGTATCATGATGACAACTGTGATGCTGGGATAAAAAAAAGGGTGCAATGCAGCCGACCCTGTCGATTTTAAGCTACTTCTTTCACTGCACTCACTCCCATACGAATCCGGTTTCGCCTTGTGTGTCATCTGAATTGGCGGGGCTTTCATTACTGTAAGCATAAATTTGTTAGCGAGAAATTACTAGTTTTTCAGCAAAATATCAAAGAAATGTCGCCGCTTTCGATGATTTAAGTTGTTTTTGGACCTATCAAAGACATATTCCTTGGGTGGGGGTAAATATAAGACGGCTTGGAAAATTTCATAACGATGCAACAGACAGTTTTCTAAATAATTGATCGTGAATGAAGGCATTCTTTTCGGGACATACTATAGCAAAAGTTTGTGTGAAAGGATCATCTTGATCCTCGTTCTTATCACTTGTGTCGGTGTCTACAAAGAGAGTGTCTGGTATGCTGTATGTGTCGTCTTCATCTTATACTTGTGTCTTCTCTTGTTGTTCTTGTTGTCTTGCCTATAGTGGCTTTGACTTTTTCTTTCTTTGGCAGTGATAAGTCGTCTGTTTCTGTGTCATCGCTGTGTTTTGACTGCAGTAGTCTTCTGAAAACCGTCAGAGTCTTCATTCCTTGGATTGATTTCTTGTGTGTTATTTGCTTGTGTGTTATTTTCTTGCGTGTTCCTGTCTTCTTGTGTATTGATTTGACTGTTGAAAGTTTGTGTCAGTTCAATCTCTCCCTGTGGAGGAGTTTCTATTTCGAGTGGTGGGAAATCTTCTTGGCTTTGTACACTGACTGCTGCTGCTGTTGGTGTCATCGGTTGTCGTCGACTTGGGCATTTATTTGCCCAATGGTTGTTTTGGCCACACGCTGGACAATTGGTCTTTCTCTCCGGCATCGTGATCAACACTCTGAGATTATTGTTCGTAATACCAGGAGTGTAGATCCGTATATAATGGGGGACTTATTTTTTTGGGTTGCAGAGCGCTTCCCACTTGCCATCCCCATTTTTTATCCTAAACACCTTAGCCTGTTCATCTCCTGTGATGCTATGCACCAGTTTTTTAACTCATTGGGGAGCAATCGTTACGGGTAACCAGTGAATGGTCAGCCTGCCTCTTTCTTTCTCTAGGTGCTGTAGATATATGTCTATCCCTAGACTTGGTAGAGAAAACTTTTTGCCGTGTAACTTGTCATACACGGCTTTCTGAGCCTCTGCTGACAGGTGAAAGTACCACCTAGTGGGAACTTCGAACCTATGCAGGTCGACGACTCCTCCAAAAGGTACACCTCCTGGACCAGTTAGGGGACTCATAATAAGTGCAGGCGTTGCTTTAGCAGCAGCTCCGGGACCAGTTATGGAACACACTATCGTTCCAGACTGGTGAAGTAGCTGGACATCGTAGTCATTTTCCGAGACCACGAATTCAGTGATATTCGAATACATCTTGAAATTTGTTGTTTCAGGTAATAATTTCGGGGAAATAAACAGAATATCAAATCCAAAGAACATCACCACAAAATCTGGAAAAAACACACAAGTTTATAGTACATAAAGCTAGATATTGTTCGAAAATATGTTCTTCAAAATACCAAACAATTTTCAATGAGCGCCAGCAATAATTGATACGTTGTGATATGGTGCTGCACTTGGAACATACAAAACAGATTTAAATTTATACGTTGGGAAGAGAAAAGGAATTTTCGTTCAGATAGAAGTGATGATACTCTTTGCTTCTGTAACTCCTAGTCCAGTGTTTCCAAACATCATTGTATCGTGAGCTGTGAGTTTCGTGTGAAATGCTTTTGAATCTGCCCGAGGTTTTTTGGAACGTGACTGCATGTTCGGAGCGATGGAAGATGGCTATGTCCCAGAGTTGACCGGTTTTTGCCTTATGCAGAAATGCGTGGCTGCTGGGCTTCTGGTTGACTGCCATTACCATCGACGATGAACTGTATTTCGTGGACTGTGTGGGTGAACATCTAGGAAACATCCAGATGGGAAAATGACTGCAGATTCCATCAGAAATGAACTGGGTGTTTTGTGGGAGACTATTGTGTTGACATTCTGGCGGCGGCATTATGCACAGTGCATCTGTGCTGGCTGTTGTTTGTCGAGACTCCTGTCTTTTCCACTTTTCACATTGGGCAGTGGGGAGCATTTTGTATGATATTCACTGGCACAGGAACGGAGCATAATGGGGACGACCCGTTGCTGTGAAGTTGGAACTGCGACTAACTAACTAACTAACTAACCAACCAACCAACCAACCACCCAACCAACGAACCAACCAACCAACCAACCAACCAACCAACCAACCAACTATTGTATTGTTGCTTTCGATACGCTTTTAAAAAAAAATCTTTTATTGCATGTTAAAATAGTTGCAAAGTGTATTGTTCGTGTTTTTACAGAGCGTTGCATGTGGACGTGTAGGTGACATATGCGCAAAATTACATCTTATACATTTTAACATTTTTACATTGAAATTGTTGTAAGGTGACATTACAAAACAACAGCATGATGATAGTACACCGTTATTGTTTCCCCTGCACCTCTCTCTCCTGTCGGCCCCAAAACCACCAATACCATCACCAGCAATCAGTAATGATGAAACTGGTAGTATACATTGTTGAACCAATCGGCGAGGGCGGCACCAGCATCAACAAACAAACAGTGTCAAGATGGTGGGAATGGGAGATATAAAGAGTATCGGGGTTTACAAGGCAGAAAGGGTAGTGGTTGTATTTTTTATGTTTGTGTTGTTACATGCGTTTTTTTAAATTTAGTATTTGTGTAGGTGTATTTACGGAGCGTTGCATGTGGGCGTGTATGTGACGTATGCATATTTTATTCATTGGACATATTTACATGTGAAGGGGGGTAATTTGGGAGAAAGAAAAAAACTTTCCAATTTTGTTTCCCTTGCCTCACTCTCACCTATTGGACCCACCACACCAATGCCCTCATTTTCAATCTCTGGTAATGATGGTAAAGGCAGGATAAATATTGGAACCAACTGGTGAGAGTATCAGCAAAGGCAACAACAACCATGAGCAAGGGAGGGGGGGGGGGGCACATGGGAGATGAGGTTATATGTTAATAATGATAACATTAATAATATATAAAACATAGAAAAAACCAAATACATCAATAATAATAATGACAAAAAATAAACCTACTAAGGGTGACAACAGCAATGATAACAGCAATGATAATAATAGTTATGATAAAGATAACATTTTCCAAACATGTGATTCCATTGCTAAAATGATTATGTTAGGAATGGTGTTAACATAGCATAGCAGGTACATACAATTGCAACCTGCAATGTTCAATAATTGTAGGAGTAAAAGGAGTTGGTTATATTTTTCTCCTTGCTTATGTTTTTTATTTTTATTTTGGGGGGTCTTAATTGTAAGGGATCATTCATTTTTTCAATACTTTCTTTCAATACTTTTTTTTCCTGTTTAAAACTGTTTTATTTACATCAACTTCATTACGACACCATGAAACAGGACCTGTTCAAAACAAAAGGTCACGATATTTATTTCTTACATCATGAAAAGGGTTCTAATCTCCAGTCAGGTCAGAGATCTTTTCCTACCGAAGATTAAATAAAACTTCTGTGCGGCAACTTACTGATCCAGCAACCAATTGGGCAAGCAACCTTAAGTCATCAACACAGAAACCCTTCCAGGTAGGCACATGAAATGCTACAAAATACCTGACAGTTTTTCAAACTTTGTTTTAGGTTACACAAAATCCTGCCTTTTCTTTTCTTTCCATTCATTCTAAATCTGCTTCACTTCTTCCAATAGCTCGCTTATCAATGTTATTAATTGTCCATCTTCTTCAGCACTTTCTTTGCTTGCTGCTGCCGTCTTGCATCTAAATAACGACAGAAGGATCTCTCATTGGGATCTCTCTCTCTCTCTCTCTCTCTCTCTCTCTCTCTCTCTCTCTCTCTCTCTCTCTCTCTCTCTCTCTCTCTCTCTCTCTC